>WBMW01005029.1:1066377-1174076 GCA_013396635.1 Penelope pileata
TTTTTTTTTTAAAACATGAACTGAAAAGGCAATGCGAAGTCCTGCAGTATGATTAATACAAGTAGTCTCCGTTCATGCTGTGTCGTACAAGCAGATCTACTCCCAAGAACATAAGGGAATAGAAGAGGAAGGATTATTTATCTCAAAATAGGAAAGATTCCCAGTTTTGCATACTTAACTATACATTTCTGGACAAACACATTCTAGTACATACTTATTGCACGTACCGTGATACACATCGGTAGCAAGCAGAATCTGAACTTCTGCTCCTGAACTTACAGAAGTGTTGTGCAGTACAAATTGTAGGCTAAATTCATTGCATCAAACATTTGAATGTGAAATCAGTCATCTGGTAAACTTGTCACACTAGATGCATGAAATTCTAAGGAAACTACTTAAACCCTCCCAGAAGGGCACCCTAAACCAAGGCTATTTTACACTGCCTGTAGGCACTGACATCAAAGATGCAACAATCGTGTGTCCATGTCACCCAGAGAATGTAAATACACTTATGCAGGAATGGGCCTGATAGTAGACTGCAGTTCCTAGGAGCCCACACAAAACCTTAAAAATGCAAAACTTGTACCATGTAGCAACACAATACAGTCTTCACTTATTCAAAATAAAATCTCCCATCCCTACACTTTTTTTTTTTTTTTTTTTTTTTAAAAAGACAGTACATTACAACACAAAAATAGTCTGGAAAGTCAAGGAAGGCATCTTCTAAATGGTTTCTACAGCAGGTGAACCCTTCTGTAAGAACACAGCCTTCAGCTTCCTCTTGCAGGTGCACATTGAAAGTCTCAGAAACCAAGAAAGGCATGTCCAGAAGCCCTTGCACCTGTGCACACATGCACACTGAGAAACATGCACACATGCACACTGTGTTCTGAGAAATCATGCAGATGGCAGAAGTGAAGACAAATCATTCTACCCTAGTTGTCTCTCCATCATAGATTCTGCTCTGAAAAACACAGGACAGTAACCTGCATGTCCTAAAAAATCCTTGACATACATGTTCATTAAACAATTTGTTTCCTAAGAAAGGTTTCTTATAAACCAATGCAATGACTGTGGCTTCTTATACACAAATAGGAAAAGAAAAATAAATACCTGTTCAGGTATACATTACCTTTTTGATACTTATTAGCAGTAAATTAGAAAATTATTTCAGCTTTAGATAACGATAGAAGATTTTAGATGTGGCTGCTGGCTCACGTGCCTGTTTTCGGGTTTTCACTAAAGCTGATTTCTGCAGCTCACATCACAAGTTCATCTCTTGTGAATCAAAGTGATATAATTTTCAAGAATACTGCTCTGTGTAACTGGGTACTGATGATCCTGTTTAATCAGTGTCCAAATGTTGCAGGCACAGGATAAATTCTAGGGGCTTTTCTAAATGTTATGATGTGATGAGGGATTTCACTCCCGAGTAGGAGCTACGTCAGCAGGATGGCTAGTGGCTTTGTTAATCTGCTATATCCTGATATGGTTCCGGAATCATCTTAGACTAGGAAAAAGCACACCAACTGTTCTTGCATGTGCAGCCTCCTCCAGACTAGTTTATCTGCTCACCTGCTTTGCTCTAGTGTTTTAGTGCCTTTATTCAAGTCCTTCCCTTGGGTACATCCATCTGAGCCATGTAGCCAACATATGGTCTAGCAAAACTATTTCCCAGAGCTCACAAAAACCTGTGTACCTTTTTCTACAGTTTATCAGATTCATAGTAATCCCAGGTGAAATTGTACATCAGAGATCCTTCAGAAAATTTGAGCTATAAGTGGTATTGATTCCAGTCACAGAGATGGAGTATGGGTAAATCAATAGGAAATAACATTTCTTATCCTGTATTGCTTCAAATTAAATGAAAATGTCTGCCTCCCTAGTTTTGGTGTCTTCTTTCTCATCGTTTTACTCCTTTCCTTTTCCCTTTCTCCTGGTTTTTCATTATGAACAGTACATTCTTAATCTTTCATCCCCCCTAATTCCTCAAAATGATTTCCTTCTGCATTCTTTTCTTACTTCTGTATAACACTCATTTGCACTTAACACCATATCTAATCCCCATTACAAGTCCTTGTCAACCAGTGGTTACACCACAGAGCTTTGCTTGCACAAACTTTGGCTCTTGAAGGCTCCATGGAGACAGTGTCGACCTTGTACCCCCCTTGTTTTGGGATCTGCCCTCTTGCTCCATTCCCATTTTACTTTGATTACACTAGACTGAGACACAAATAGATGACTACTGGGTTAAAGGGGTTCAAAAGGGTATGTGTTTATGTGACTTAATTCATTCACACAGCAGAACTGGTGTGTTGTTTATCTTCAACAATCTCACGATGCTCCAGATCAGCAGTAGTTAGTGAGGCCAGAACCATCAGCAATTTCAGGTACCTTGTTCTTTATTTATATATGAGAGTTCATTTTGTGCCAAATATACAAAAGACTGAATACATTTATAGACGACAAAGACTTGCACCAGAGTTGAAAAGAAATGCTAGATAAAATATTTAAGTACTGGGAAGAAAATTTCTAAAGCTTTTTTTCACAATCTTGTTAAAGAGTTCTGATAACAAATCAATTTAGAATGTGAAACATTTGCCTTTATCTTCATCTTCAACTCCATCTGATTAGGTAACGTAAATGTTTGAATTGCTGCAGCTATGAATCACTAAGAATCATAGCTGTGTTCGTTCAAAAACTATCTATAAATGCACATGCTGCTGATTCACCTTCCGGACAATATTTCATAGCCATGCTATAATTGCAAGTCAATTATAATAGCACTTCTGAGGGCTACAGGAAATGTTTAACAAGTAAATCTCACTAAGTAATATCTATGATGCTGTTACAAAGCCTGGTCTTATTGCTCTGATAGCTCCCCAAGACAGACCAGGCACACCAGACACACCTGGCCTCAGGCAATCCAACCAGGCAGGACCCACAGCTGCCTGAAATAAACAGCTCCTCTTGCAGGGGGCTGCATGTCCTAGGTATAGAACAGCTGACCACTGCAGAGATACCTGGGTTGTTTGAAAGGACATTTCTAAGGCTCTGGCCAGGTTCTTAATAATTTTGGTGTAAGC
Source organism: Penelope pileata (assembly GCA_013396635.1). Classification (NCBI taxonomy): domain Eukaryota; kingdom Metazoa; phylum Chordata; class Aves; order Galliformes; family Cracidae; genus Penelope; species Penelope pileata. Next base: position 1,069,464 of record WBMW01005029.1, read on the forward strand.
AGTCTGTGTAAAATTGTTCCCAACACATGCCCATTGCTTAACAATTCTAATTCCAGCCAATGCTATTGCAAACACAGCTACTTTAAGTTGTTTAAGAGCAAGTGCCATTTTCTGAACCATGTTTCTCTCCAAAGGGAAGACAAATGAACCACTAGCGGTAATTAACAAGACTTATGCTAATTAAATTCTGTTTTGGCTATAACTCATAGAGTCCCTGTTGCAAATGGAAGTTTGTTTAATAGCCATATCCTCAGCAAACGCCACCATACTTTACTAAATGCTCTTAAATTCTTTTTTGTGAACGAACCTGTATAATCCGAGTACTCTTAACAGCTCATTGAACAAATCTGTTTTTTCTTTTGCAATCATTAGTCTTTTGAAATCTCGAGATATAAACTGTCCGTATGGATTGTTCTATGCAGAGAGTTCTGTTTCCAACCTGTTATTAACAGACATATACTTCCATAATTTTATCCATTAGCCCAATTAAGTTATGATCTTAAATGCAAGTGTAGCATACCACAAATATTTGTTTATTCACAGTTTCATTTCTGGTTCCACAGAACAGATGAAGGACATCAAATTATTTGCATTTGTAGCTGTTCATAAAAGTATGGATATGTAAGCATATTATGAATCTGTTTGAGTCTACAGATGTTTTTTGGCTACATGTGTATATCCTATCAGTCATTACAGAGAATGTTAAAAAAAAAGCCTGAATAAAGTTGTTATTTGGAGGGAACTTCAGGCCTTGAACTTCTTCCAGATTTCTTAGACTGTTTGCAACATTTTTGTATACTACAGAGAAAAAATTAAAGTGAAATCAGGCATAAGAAACTATATTTCCATCTAAATAAATTTTATACAGGTCAAAGAGAATATTTAACATAAGTACATGAGTCAAACTTCCTGCCAATGTAATAACTGCACAGCTGTGTCAGGAAAGGAAACATCAGTACAAGGTTCAGCAAGCACAGTTCTCACCTTTTTGTTTCCACTGTTTTTGTAACCATAAATTGTAAATTTTGTGCATGTTAGTATTAATGTGTGACTCAGCAAGCTGATTTCTGTACCAAAAAAAAAAACAACCCAAAAGGACTTCTCCTGAGCAGTGGCTTCTTCCAGAGGATAAGTAAGTCCAGGCTATAGAGTGAACATCAGAAGTGGCTTTCACAAAGACGTACAGTACAGCAAAATAACTGTGATCTTAAATGTAGCAGTCGTTACTAGTGGTGGTCAATAACTGGGTTTTTTTTGGGGGGACAACAAGGAAAGAGATCCTTCCTGTACTGTACAAAGTTGAAAATGGATGAAATTAAAAATTCTGATGGTGGACAGTGAACTTCAAGATACTAGAAACGGCTTCTGTTTCCTTCTCTTCTTGGACTAGCATGAGCTAGACTACCCAAAAAGGTAACTCTACAAAAGAAGTGGTATGTTGGGAGCATTTAATCCCAAGACCAACATGATCACTGTAGTCACCATTAGCAATTGAAGGCTTGTAGTTGGTATGCTGAATACTATCCTTCAGAGAAGACTTCTGGAAAATGGGAATGGTTTCTGACATTCTTTATAGATTATAAGATTTAATTTTCATAATCCTTGCCAAGGCAGCTAATTTCAGTCTTCATCAATACTTTTCAGCAACTAACTTTGGTAGAGGACTCGACAGCCAAAGCAGACCAATGTCCTGCCTATGCAAACCTTCTGCCTCTCAGGAGTTTGACTCTCACCTTCCTGCTCAAGGTGATGAAGGTTTTGTCTCCTTGAAGCCTCTGACATTGCCAGAGACAAGTCAAAAGACAAGGCGTGTAGTCATCATATAAGGACTGCACTATTGCTCAGAAATACCCTGCAAGTTAGCTCTGGGCCAGCAAACACTCCAACAGCTCTGTGATGCTCCATATGTATCTTCTCAGCTGGGCTAATTAACCTAGGCAGATTGCTCTGTTAATGTTGTTCATACTGCCTTTGGTGCCCAAGGTAAGATGAATATACTTCTAAGACACTGCATTATGTTGTGCAGACATATCCAAAGATGAAAAATGACAAAATAGATGAGGGAAAAGAATTACAAGGGATGAAAAAGCATTGCGTTTTAAAATGCCATGATCAATATCGCTCAACAGAACAGAACTCAAGAAATACAGTTTTCCATTGTCAAACGTGCCATGCTTTTCAGACAGATAAACGACTGTATTCGTCAATATAACTATGAACAGAGGCAGTTTGGAAAGGAGAAAACACTTCAAACTGGTTGAATCAGGTTGAGGACAAGATTTTTGACCTTTGGAAAGAGTTTTTTTTAGAAACAGGTTCTGATCTTTATATGAAAAGAAATTAAACTTTTCCTTTATTATATAGGAGCTGTAGACTTCTATAGAAAAAGGTTGTAAGTTTACGTCTCTAGAATTGAAATGAAAGTTCATCTTCTCTCCTAAAAGGAACAAGAGAATGTGACAGCTCGGATTTCTCAAAGTACTAAGTTGTTTTTCATCTGATCTCTGTTTTTCACTTTAAGTAGGAAGGAAATTGCTCTTCATACGACAATTTTTCCATGAGAAATAAGCAATGGATAGAAAATACATTTCACTTCTCAAAACCATGTATTACAATGAAAGATCTCTCAAATTGAGTTTTAAGATGTTACTGTCAAAGAATTCAGTGCCCAATGATCCAAGTTCTTATTAATTCTAGCAATCTCATCAGCTTTCTTGAGTGAATACAGATTTGAAGGACCTAGGATTTTGCCTGTAGGTAGAGAAACAGGTTGTTAATTGACAGAAAGGATCTCAGATTTTTTTTCCAGCATTCTGAAGGCACAATTGTTCTTTCCTTTCTTAACTTGGTCAGCTGTGTGATTCGGTAAAGATCTATAGAGAAGCATTTTTCTTTCTGAAGGTGTTGCCACTCAAAATGTAAATACTACATGATCCCATACCGCACTTAGAATTTCCAAGGTATTCATTTTTATACAATGATGAGTCAGATTGCAGCACAGTAATGTCTGGGTTAGAAAAGCTATTGTGCATTAAATTATAGATTAGATGTATTCTTGGATAATAAAGACTTCCCCCACCTCCCTTTTTCACATTTTTTTTCAATCCATCTGAAATCCATTTGAAAGCTGCTTTCAAATCCACTATTTCCATCTACTCATCAGCTAGAAAACTTTATCATATATTTCATAAAAAGACTAACATTCCTCAGAGTCCATACTATGAAAGCCTTAATTTTGAAGCTTAAACATCAATTTCTTTTTTCTTAATGTGATGATTGATAATTTGTGATGACTATTTATTAAAACATTTTGCATTTGAGTAGCACTTTTCACTGAAAGATAACACTTCCATATTTTAAGATGAATATTACTGTTGTCAAGATAAGTAAATGTAATAAGGGGCTTTCAAGAGCTACTCCTTTGAGAAAAGAATAATAAAATAACAACAACAAAAAACAACACTATAAAATACATTCAAAAGCCTCAAACCCAACAACACAGAAACAGATTGAATCATTTACGGTTCTTTGCTTTGAGTTAAAATGCTTTCATATTCTTTTAAACATATATATACACCCATTATTATCAACCTAGTTCCACCTACTATTAAAAAGAAAGAAAAGATACTGCCTATGATCTTCAATCTAAAAATTAACATGTGAACCCCTCACCTATACAGAATACATTCTGGTTTTGTTTTGGGATGCAATAATTATATCTTTGTATAATTTTCATTTCATGGACTAAGAATCAAATTTCTAACTGCACTACTTCTTTAATCTGTTAACGAAGGTTGTGAGAAGATTTGAAAATATACACTGGACATTAAAAAAAGGTATAAAGGTTCTTTTGCCTTTCCTGTATCTTATTCATTTGCTAGTAATGCAGGAAAAGGATTTTTTCTGTTTTTATAAAATTAAGGAACAGTTAAGATTCACTTAAAATACGTTTTGATTCTAGAATTTATTCCAAGATAGACTGTCCCCTGTGTCAACTCTGGAAAGCACTGAGTTTATTTGAAATACCTAAGGGAGTGGCTACTTAATTCTTTGGCTTGAAAGTGTTGGATAACTGAACACAGCCTGAAAAATCCTAGAGGACTGAACTGGAATTAATATTGACATTAAAAGATGCCAAGAAAGAAAAATCTCAGGACAGTAACAAAAATCCCCAGATGAAACTGCAAAAATTTCCATCAGAATTTTCAAACCATAAAATGTTTTTTTTCATTCTTTCTTAGAAAGCAGTAATAACTATTCTTCTCAAATTCCTTTCAAACAGGACATTAAATGAACATATAAAAATTACAGGATGATTTTCTGTTTGCAACTACAAAAATTTCCACCAATGGACTAAATAAAGATAAACCATATCTCTTGCACTACAGAAAGAAACCTACTGTGGGCAACACCCACTTACACTGTTCCATGCCCATTTACACTCAAGGAACTCATTCCAGTTCTCAAACATTGTTCAATTTGTCAATTATATAATCCCAACATTTTTTTCTTCCTTCAGGCTACAGAGTGCTTTATCTGTAATTATTTATTCTCTTACAATGTAGCACAATTAGTTCCCTTAGCCTGTTGTTTCTATTTGAGTTTTCTCATAACTATTCCATGTTATTAAAGGAAATTCTGTCTCTAACAAGAATAGTAAAAAACTTACAAATGACTGTTCTTTGAACAGGTCAAGTGCATCATTTGTAGTCTGCATGCCAACATAAAAACTGAACAGAAGAATGGAATAGATTTATAGTTACAAAGGAAAATGTGAAGAAAGGTTCAACACATTACCTACGTGTAAGTAAAAGAATTATCTATCCAAAAGGTCAGACATTGTAAGTAGTTCCTGACATTAATTCCAGCTGTGAGCCTTATTAGGATCATGACCTGAAATAATTCCTACTTTCCCAAAGCTGCTTGCATTTTACCTATCTATATTTCTGTGTTCTACCTATTATGTGTTGTTATATCTCTAACTGTTAATTTACAAGACAAGAATATCAAATTAGCTGCAAACCAGCTGGCTAAAATTCACACTTGGCATTCCAGTCTCCCTTTGATGATTCCAGGATGTAATTTTTTTCCCAACAGGTCTGTTTTTTTTTTATTGTTTTTTTTTTTTTAAAAAAATTCAGTTTATCTGCAGCCTTACAGCCTAATATATTATTCTGACCACAGAAGTTACATTCATTAGTAAGGAGTTAGATTCAACCCACAGTAGCAGCTAAGTGTCCATGCACATTCAATCATCACAAATATCCTGATCATGAGTGTTTCCTCTGACCACGCTGTGTTTAGCATGAATTAAACTCACATCACAGTGTGCTCATGGCCTCTAGAAAAAATCTAGGAGTGATGTAGGCCTAATTTGGTTTTAAAATATTTGCCTAATAAATTGTAGTTTCATGAAGCAATGCACAGCTCATATCAAATATTTACATAGCAATACTATACAGACATACACATACTGCAGTGAATTGTGTGCCGGTAGGCTGTTTCCTACAGCCTACAAGTCCCCTGAGAAGCATAAATTACAAAGCCATAGGAGAAGAAAAAACAATGAAACAGGACAAGTAATGGACATACAGATGTAAGCGTGCGAGCTTTCAAATATACTATATAATGTGATAATCAGAAATGTCTTCACAGTGAAAAGGGAAGGATAGAAGTTACTAAAGGTATCTGTTTAGGCAAAGTGGATGTCATGAAAAGAGGCATAATAAAGCCAAGACTAAACGAGATGCAGTGTAGGTTTTGAGAGGCTCAGAGAGGAATTTGGCACTCCTCTGCTATTGCTCTCCAGTGGGAGAAAGACTTTTCTCTGTAATGCTCTCCTTGGTTACACTGAAAGTATCCTAGTAGCTAAGGATATCATACATCTTTACATGTGGTTTTCTGCATGTGTACTCTTTTTCATCCGAACAATGTTGTTGTCCACATAAAAAGCAGACTTTGGCCACTTGTCTGGAGTTTCCAGATGTCCAGAAACACTGATAAGGAGAAGCTTTGGCTAGGCTTCAGATGTCTGTAATTCCCATCCAGACAGACACTGCACATGCATAAATGAATAGCACAAATGCTTTGGAGCTTGATTGGTCCTGGATGCACTGAACTCACTGCAAGATGTTATCTGTCATATGCAAACATACGTGTTAATTTATGCTTAAGAAACGTGAAGGTATTAGTCCTGCAGCAAAGAAACTTAGTAGAGTTCTAACTGAGGTAATCATGGAAGTGTATAAGCATTTTAAGGAATACGTGGACCTCTACTGAGCAAGGAAGAACATAAATAGGCCTAATTCACTATAATACTCTTAGCTAGAATGAATTGGACGTGCAGAACATGGGTGAGGAACGAGACCCAGAATCCTGCTTTTACTGAAGTCAGAGGACTAGCCACAGCCCAAAGGACTTGCCTGTATCATTGCTAAAGTCAAAAGTAAAGATCACCATTTTCTGTGAGTGCTGGACAGGGTTTCAGAGTCAAATGAAGTAGGTGTTTTGGAAATGAAGTTGCTTCAGACAGGTTCTTCACAAAATCAAGCATTCTAGGTCTTAACAATAAACATAGGATTATACAAAAGTTTCTGACTCACACAACTGAGGACAGCAATCTCCCATCAAAATGACACTCCTCCAAGGAATGACAGATGTCTGAGAGACATACACTCTCCTCCACTGCAGGCCCTTAAATGAGCTCAAGGCAGCTCAACCCTGGGTCCACCCCTTCTAATCATGTGGGTAGCACAGGTGCAAACGATTTGCCTGCGCTCCCCAGGACAGCCACAGCCTTTACTACAGGTGCTCAATCACAGGTTCAGGCCACGACCTAACATTCCCCCTATAGCAGGTGAGCTGAGGAGGACCATACAATTGCTCATGATTGCCTTGAACCTCTGTACTCATCGATGCTGTCAATATATTAAGCAGAACCTGCAGAATTTTCAACCACAAAGTGGAGCACTTGAGAAGTGTTGATTTTTTGTTGATTGGGGTGAAAAATGGGGAAGATGGCCCATGGCATCAGCAACTGAAAAATTTGACACCAAGAAAGATGGACAATCAAATGATAAGACATCTCACTGAGGAACAGAGAAACTGAGCAGAGAGCAAGTTATATGCAGTTGGTAGAAGCAACCTGGGTGGAAGACAAAAAATAATTCCGTAGATGAGACAAACAGCACTCAGCCAAGTAGTGAAGTACATGTTCTCAAGGCCCCAAAATGTTCTTGGCAGGCCTGGGACAAGCCACTTATTTTCTCTTTCTTTCTCTCCCTCTCTCTCTTTTTTTTTTTTTTTTTCAAGTTTCCTTCCTATCAAGCATTGCTTTTTGTCAACATAGGGGCTTGCTTATTTTCATTAAACAACATATTCACGTGTATATATACACATTAGGCTACAAATATATACATAGCTACAAAAACATATTTATAGGCTTATTTGTTTTTAAAATACCTTACTTGCTTACCTAGAAGCCCTAGAATGTAAAGAATAAATGCACAGGAAGAGTGGAAACTGATTCAAAGAGATGATTACCTATCAGGATTACCTAACTGGATTTTTCTCTAAGAATAGTTTCAGATTGGAGGCAGTTAGGACAAGGTGAAGAGGAAAATACAGTCAAATATCTTATGTGCCATTAGATCAGTTAGAAAGGCAGTTGTAATTTCATTCTTTGGCTCTTGGTAGAAATGTTCAGTGAAGCAAGATTTAGAAATTCAGCGATATTTTTTTTAGAAGGTTTAGCCTTGGATGTGAGAATTGCTAAGGAGAGTAATCTCAAACTAACAGCAGAAAACCCAAAATAAGAAAAAATATTACTTGATCTTGACTGCAACCTCCTGTGTTTTCTCCATAGACTTATTTTATATGGATACTTTCCAGATCAGTTCACAACAGGATAATGGCCTTTCACTTCTCATGCTTTTTATTTAACAAATATGTTTGGAGTCCCAGAAATGCCTTCCAAGAAGAAAGAATTTATAGAAAAACAGTGTGTTTGAGATTGTATTTCTTGTCGGGACAAAGCAGAATTAGTATATAAACAGTGAGGTGACCTTAACCAGCAGGAACAACTGAGCTCACAACCCATTTTACTTGCTCTGGTGTTTTAAGACAGTTCCCCAAATTCTTTAATTTGCTCTGGCCTCAAGTGTAGAGACTGTTGTGAGAATTTGGCAGTGCCTGTGGAGAGAGCATTTTATCTTTCCATCTGGGTGGCTTATGACTGGCCAGAGCAAAATTCCCCTAGCACAGGGTTTGGAGAAGAAAATGTTCCTTGCCTTGTCAAGGAGACAGGGCAGAGCAAGAGCACCTGCACCTTCTGTGGTGTAGGAGGACACAATCTGCCTTGACCTACACGATCCTGGGAGCCCCTGCAGCAGCTCAGCAACAGGAGAGGACCATAGCTCACACAGTAGTGCTGCCAGAAGGATGTCCATCCCTTCTTGCCCTGGGATCCTTCTGGCAGACAAGCTGCTGCCTGAGGCACAGCTCCAGCTTCCTTTGCACTCAGGCCCTGGAGGAACGGAACATCCTCCAGCTGCCCTGCCCGCTGACACCTCTGCTGCAGGCCATGGACATTTTAATTTGAAGGGAGATGTGTGCCCATTTGTACACACTAGCACATCCAGACCTGGCATGCAGTGAAGGGCACATTCAAGCTTTGCTTTTAACAGTGCAATAAATTAGCACAGCTGTTTAATTCAAAACAATCTGTTTACTTGCCCACATGTGACTGTGGAAAGATTACAAGAAATTAGAACATCTAAAAATAGAAGGAGTGTCAGGGAAGAAACAATTAAACAGTGCAATGTGACTTGATCCTGGCCATTCCTCTTACCTGCAAACCGCCCAGGGCTGCTCCTGGTTGTTTCTTCCAACCTCACTGCTCAGTTACTCTCAAAGGGAGGGCTCGACATGAAATCAGTGTATCTTCATTTTCCTCTTTTGTTGAGAGAAGCCCCAGATCCCACCACCCTTTGTCTCCCTGTCCTCAGAGACATCTTGGGAGAAGGTGAAGGACTCGTAAGCCTGCAGATATCTGATGCACTTTGTGCACTCACAGGGTGGCTAGCTGAGACCTGAAGAGACCTGTGATCACAGGGCAGAGCCAAGCCTGTTTGATCTATCACTGCAGCTCTTCAAGAAGTCAAGCTATTCTGAATTCTCAGCAAATCTCTACCCTTCCATCATTTTGTATTGCAAATTAAAGTGGTGCTAGCGCCTGTGCTGGTGTTTATGGGTCACCTCTCTAGTTGGATGTAGATCTCCTGCAAGACATTCTTGAGCTTGCTTTCTCTTGGCTAGATTTGGTGTCTTCGCTCCGGAGAGAAGCACTCCACCTCCAGGACCCTGGCATGGGCTATGTGGAGGGACACTGTTGGGGTACAAATGTGCTGTGCTATACAGTAGCAGGTGTCAACGTAGATTTCTCCTCCTGCTTTTTATGATTTACAAGCCAGGCAATGTGTAGCGTGAACTCCACTTTCAGACTGACTGTACTATTTTTCTGATGAAAAAATTGATTAATCAAGAAGATACCACAGTTTTGGTGAAAACATTCACATTTTGTACTAGTATTGGAAACTGGTTGAATTTGTTTAATGTACCTTCAGACATTCAGAAGTAAGCCATTTTTAGAAACTGTCTTTCTAGGACATCCCTCCTGATCCACTGATGGGAGGAGTGAGAGAAATATCATCTTAAAAGAGTGATATTTTAGACACTGATTTTAGGGATGTATGATTCACACTGGAACGGTGGATATCTCTTTCCATTAAGCATAGAGGACATTAAAAACAAATGAACAGAAATGTGGTCCTTTGTAGGAACTAACAAAAAGCTAGATGAGTAACACACTGTTTTTATTTTCCCTCTTTCCCCTTGATTAAACTTGAACTACACTTGAATTTGCTTTCTAAATTGTCTTTTTCTTCATCTTCAGTAATTGTTCCTCAAGCTGTGTTCTTCTGTTCTCTACTTCTGAGGCTTATTTAACTGTTCAACTGGTTTAGCTCTTGGAAGTTGCCTTTGTACCCCACATATAAAACATAACCTTAGTTGCAAGGAAAATATTTCAGTGTTTTTAAACCAATAAAATTCTTGTGAAATTCATCCTAGAGCTTCAGTTATTTTAATAACTAATTTTCTGCTAAATATCTAAGATGCAGTTGACTTTATTTAGAGACTCATACATTTTACTTTCATTGCACAATACCTTTAATAATACTTCTACATTATTATTGCGATGTGGACCAAGTAAGGTGGAGAATATATGATTTACAGATGAGTAAAATGAAGTATGAGGTACAGATGAGTAAGCTGAGAAGTTGTGACATCCTCAATCCTATGAGATAACATTCTAACAACCTGGAAATAACCACAATACTACATTATAATTATCCATAACTTAAGCTATATTTTTAGGGTTTCAGTAGGACTATTCACATAGAATCATAGAATCATAGAATGGCCTGGGTTTGAAGGGACCCCAAGGATCATTCTATGATCATCAGGTTCCAACTCCCCTGTCACAGGCAGGGCCACCAGCCTCCAGATCAGGTACTGGATCAGGTTGCCCAGGACTCCATCCAACCTGGCCTTGACCACCTCCAGAGACGGGGCATCCACAGCCTCTCTGGGCAGCCTGTTCCAGCAGCTCACCACTCTCTCACATGCTTATGGTAAGGAACATGCACAGGAGTATTCAGACTTAGGATCACAATATTGGGTATGTGAAGTCGACATCCCAATAATTAACACAGGAGAAAGACATGTTCAGTAAACAAGAGCAGTGTTTTTTAACAAAAATGATACAAGTCTACAAGTTGCATACATTGTACAAGGGATAAACTAAACCTAAGGTAATTTTCATTCAATTAAACACTTCAAGGAGAGTAGCAAACTCATGTAAATGCATGATACAATCAACTGTGCTAAATGAGGCAAAGCACAGGGACTTCATACACTGTGCTTTGAATATCAGACCCTGACAAATACAGGTCAGTCTTCATTAACACTTAAAAAAGCCCCACAGGGTCAGTGGCAACCAGAGAAACGGCAAGAGGTGAATAATGACCTTTTCTTTATCTGAGACAGTGGGCCTCTTCCACTGATATCTGAAAGACATGAATCAACAGAGCAGGAGTGACCAACAGTGGCAAAGCCTCACCAGTGGTATCAGCAGACTACTTCAGCAGCTGACCCAATTTGCATTCAAAGAAAAAGGATCTGAATTCCTTCACGGGACTGGGAGCAGTGGCACATGGCTTCCTCTGAATTTCTCTTCCCTGTTTTTGCACATCTTGGGCAGATCATGTTAGCCCATACCTATATGTTCAAGAAGATCACAAGGCTCACAAGGAAAGGGAAAATAAATGCTAATGTGGCATAGGGTAGTGAAACAATACTTCACATTCAGGTTTTCTTTTAGTGTTAAAACTGCATTTTTCTAGTTCTGAGAAAATATTTGGAAAAGACAGGAGAAGATCAATATTTCTTAAGGTAACTATTTTCAGCAAACTTTACTTTGGGCAGTATTTTACAAATACTGATGAATTCAAATATTGCTTTGTAGTTCTGTCAAGTTAGTGTTATCCTCATTTTATATATAAGAGAGCAAACATAGGGGGATGTATTATTTTCTTGCCATGCTCAGGGTTGCCAAAGAGATTTTCAGTGGATCTTGAAAGCTGTTGCTACAAACACAAATGCACTGTCAGTCATTGAATTCTATCACTCGAAACTTACTTCTAATATAGCAGGTAACTAAATCAACAAAGGCATATGGAGGACTATTTTTGTTGAAAAGAACATTTTAGAATGGATGTGATTCGCATACGGTTTTATGTAAATGAAGGAGAAATTTGTTTCAGAAGCAGAATTTTAGAAGATAAAATGTTGTTACTTGTGTTTCCATAAGAGGTAATCCCTGTCCCCATACTCTTATAAACCCAGAGTGAATAAAGGATCTGATTGAAATATACAAATCAGTCAGGAAAAAATGAAGAAATAAAGTAATTCTGATCAGCATTATAGTGACCAGAGCACATTTTCCACTCAAACGCCATATCCCTAACTCTCAGGAACTGTGCATTTATTCTATCTTGGAACTCTGCATATAAGGAGATGTAGAAGAATATGATTGGAAGAACATAATGCTTTATTTTATCCTTCTTTAAAAGAACTAGAGAGTCTGTCTTGACAGGAAACAATCCAAACGGTGCAGCAATCATCCCTTGAAAGCTTCAGATGCTAATCATGTTTTCATTAACAGTATGCCAGTGATATGGGGATTCAACGAAAATTACTGTGATGATTTCATGTTAATGGGTATTTAAGTAAAAGATAAGACATTAATCAACGATTAATGTATGCTAAATTATTGTGATATATGTATAACCGAAAAGAAGCTTTGAAATGGAAAGAGATTTCTTCCTTGGAAGAATAAAAATTAAAACCTAGAGCAAAACAGATTCAAGGTAGAGATATGTCTGAAGCTGCTGCATGACTGTTTTTATTTTCTGCCTGCTCTTTTCTTCTCCCTGTGGGAAATAAGTAATTTGTCTGGAAAAAGTGTTTGGAATCAGCAATTTGATGCTATAAATGGAGGAACCAAATGAGCTTTAGTTAGTTGGCATAGTCTTGGTAGCTGCAAGAGCAAGGATTTTCTTCCAGGCTAGAAGAACTAGTTATAAGACCTCTTTAATAGGGCCTCAGACTTGCAAGTGTGGTTGTGATGGATGTTACCACTGAAATCTGACTTGAAGTTCAGTTTGTACATAAGGTTTTCTTAGGAGCCATTTATAAAGAAATCAGATGATGCAAAGAGTAATTTTGAACATATTCTATAGCGCCTTAGGCTGTTTCTCTATCCTGAGAGATCTAACTTAAATTTTTCCTTTGTGAATTAGAGTCCTTTTGCTGGAAGGGAGACGAGCAGCAGCCATGGCCTCATGTTCCACTGATCCCCAAGGGGCAGAGTGGACTACTAAAGGCTGTAAAACAATGAAGCAAAATAGAACAGCTTGAAACTTGCTCTCTCCTGTGTAAGACAAAGATTGCCTTTGGATCACAGGGATATAAAAATAGTTTCAACCTACTTCTGCCATTTTTAGCACTCCGGTCTTCTGACAGCCTATCTGGGCCCGAAGTTAAGTCACTCCGCAAAGGAAAAGCTCTTGTCTGAAAGCTCCCCATAGACTTGAGCACAGGAAATACACTGGAAAAAGAGCAGCAGGACAGAAGAAATATTTATAACAGTGCCTGTATCAGTTCTAGCCCCTCTGCCAGGGCCTCGAGCAGAGAAATGAGTCAGACCGAAGTGAAGTTAAAGCCCTGGTTTTACAGCTGGCCACCACCCTCCTAGAACCACAACATGGGGTGATCTGAGGCTCCTGGCAATCACTTCCTCAGCCTGTGCAGAGAGCCACACAGAAAAATTCACATCTTTTTCATGTAAAATGATTCTTTTCTGACTGACAGAGAAAAATATTGCTCTGATCAGCTGCTTCTGATGCTCTGTTTGCATTTTGCTATGCTTTGAGGATCTTTGCTGACTTCCCAGTGAAGAGATTTTGGCCACAGAGACCTTTGTTTTGCTAGTTTGGACTCTCTCGCCTGCTTGGATGCAGATACTGCTCTCCCACTCTCATTTTTCTGGGTGCCATTTTCTCCTAGAAACACAAATTAACATACTCAGTTTTTTAACTTACTCCTTTTCCTAAGAGATACTTTCCATTGAAACTCATGTTTCATCTCTAGCTCTCCCAACACGCTTGTTACCTAAGTAGAAATGGTGTCATTTAATCATGTACGAACCATCTCATCACCTGTGTGGCCTGGTGCTGAAGCCTTCTGAAGCAAGTCCAAATAAGGAGGAAAACTTGAGGTCTTCTACCTTTGGGAAATTTCTTTTTCAAAAATCAAGATTTAGTGTCACTACTGAGGACATGAGGTATTTTTCTGATGCTTTTATATTGCATTTCTAAATTCATGAATCCACTTCAGACAAAGTAATGGTTGCTATTTTGTTTACCAGGCTTGAAAGGACTGAGAGCCTGCAGTGACACACTAGATTATGTCGATCTCATTAGCATTTCATTAGTCCTCTACTTCTTCTCATTAAAATCTCAACCTCATGTAATTTCTCTGCCTATTTCCTCAGATAAGAAAGCTCAGATGCAGAGTTAATGGAGTTGGGCTTTTTCCCTGTTTCTGAGGTACACTTGCTACAGGCACTTGCTGAGCCCTGTCAAGCTGATATTTTTAATAATACACTATGTTCTTATTAGTGCTCATGTCTGTGAATCACATTGAGCTGAAAGAAATTTCCAGCAGTTGTAGGATCATGCACAGCTTGCTGTAACTTCCCTAGCAACAGGAATCTTATGTGTCATGAGTTTGTGTAAATTTTTTGCCTCAAAAATCTTTTGAAAAAAAACCTTTTGAAACTTGTAAGTCTCTCAGGGTGACAAGGACAGGCTGGCTCCTGAGGATCCCATGCTGCTCCCACATATCCTCAGCATATCCTCATATGCTCCCACATATCCTCAGCAATTTTGCCGTCTGATTCAGAGGGCAACAGCTTCTCATTCTGTTATGGTTACTGAAAGAGGAATCCTTCTTTCTCCTGATGTCTTCCATGTCCCATGAGCAAGATATTAACATCTTGAACATCAGAATATTCAGAGAGGCAGTACAACTCATCCACAGGCTATTGTAAAGGGGGTGGCTGAGGTACCTTGGTTTGTTCAGTCCAGAGAAGACTGAAGGGAGGACTCATGGCTGCCTACCGAGCTCAGGATATTCAATTATCCTATAAAGTTCCCATTAAAAACAACAGTTTAACAAACAAGATAAACAGTTCCACAAATAGAGAAGCAGCACTATAATGAAAGCAGTCTTTTTGTCTTCTGTATGATGCTGTCTGAATATCTGGAAATTCCAAGAAAAATCTGTAAAACTTAGAGTATTTTAAATTCCTTTAGTAGTAATACACAATGTCTGCAAAGACTGATAAAGAGAGGAGAAAAAAAAAGGAAGGGACGAATGGACTTACTTAAAAATTCCTAGCAGATTTCCTTCTTTTGGTAGCTATTTCTTATGGCTCATGAGCCTGCCATTTTTTTGCTGACCTTTCCAAAAGAAGAGGATACAGGGTTTTTTTCTTAAGCATTGCAGTGAATCACAGTCTTGTGTTGGTACTGAACAGTAGGGTTAATGGAGAAAGATGTCTGTAAACTTCAGATAAGAACCTATAGATCATCATCTAACATACTCCATACCATGAATAATTGTGGAATTAGAAGAACATAATTTTGTGTTTAAATTTTGGCTTGTTAGCCTTTACGGAACTCGATACAAATTATCAGTGAACACTCGATTACAGACTTTTTCTCACCGCTTATTTTGATGACCATATGCTTGCAGCCTCCACAGTGGGTCTTTCAAATGTGAACTCTCTGGAATGAAAACTGTTTACATCTTGTAAAGACAGATTTTGGTACAAAAAGACCCTGATCTTTAATAGAACTTTAAAGTGCTTCCATAACAACATTAGCAAAAACAATAAACCTCTCATGGTTATGTTTGTAAATAGTCATAAAAAATAGTTATTTACATTACTCAGTGGGGAGTCATATCATAAACATGTAAGAATTTGAAAGAAAGGAAATTGCAAGAGAATAATGACTTAACATCACACAATTAAGCATCTATCTATCTGCACTTACTTTTTTTCATTGGTCTGCTACAAATGAGTTGGAGATAGATGTGAAATATGGAAAGATCGGAATTGGTTCAAGCTGTGATCATTTAGAAAAATGGTAAACATAATTTCTTGAAGTTTCTAATAGTTGTTCCATCAATAAGAAGGTCATTTTCCTCTGAGTGAATAATATTTTAATCATTTCCAGTGACTTCATATCTCTGTATAAATAAAAGCCTTTCCACTTCAAGGCAGAGATGAAAATATCCACATGACAGCAGTGTCTGACACAGGAGTATGAAAAGCCATAAATGTTACTAAGAGTCTATTGCTGATTTTGGTAACTGTAGGGTTGAGCTTTTTAAAAAAATACTTTTAACACTGTATGTGTATATTTATACACATATAATAAGGGAGCACTTTTGGACTCAATTAAACCAAAGCATTCCTGCAACATCAGACAAAATAGTGTAGGTGCTGACAAACTGCTGTTCTCTGGAGCCAAATAAACTGTCATTTCTTTTGTTGAAAAATAGTTTGTCAAATTAATGTCAGATGATTTTTAATTCCATAACATTTACAATGTTAGTAACTATTATGGCTCTATCTGTAGAATGAAA
The DNA here is from genome assembly GCA_013396635.1 of Penelope pileata. Taxonomy (NCBI): domain Eukaryota; kingdom Metazoa; phylum Chordata; class Aves; order Galliformes; family Cracidae; genus Penelope; species Penelope pileata. The sequence goes on from WBMW01005029.1 coordinate 1,085,799, forward strand.
CACGCAAATCCCTTCTTGTATGAGATTGTAGTCCCTTACATGGAGCTGTCTCAGTTGCTCCAATCAAACTGCTTCAATGTCTAGTTTCAAACCCACTGAAGTAATTGTAAAGAATTCTTTTAATTTCAGTGGGATTCAAAACAAGCCTTGAGCAAGTAATCATCTGCAAATAGTTCATCATCTGACCCACAAAATTCATTTAGTATTCAGTTTAATGGAGTATTTAATTTAAAAACACCATTAAAGTGCAAAATAAGGAATATTTATTGTTAACTGGCTGCATTTCATTTGAAAAAAAAAAACCAACAAAATCAAGTTTTGAAGAGTATTGTCTCTTCTGGCTGATGGCTAAGCTTAAAGAACATCTTTTTCCTTGATTTATGCCTAAAATGTAGTGAGCCTCATCAGACAGTCCAGAAATACTCATCTACATAAATCTTTTAATATGGTATAATTTTCATGACAGTCATCAGAAATCTATTGCAGTGCTTTGACTAAAGATCTTACATGTTAGGAAAAATGAAATATGATGTTTGAACACCTTCCATTTAGTTCTGCAAGGTTTTATAAATTAGTTTTTCTGTCTACTGTGAGCTCAAGTGCAAGGGAGATCCCCTTGGTTTCAGTAGTGCACTAGAGGCATAAAGGGCATACCCATACAAACTAGCCTCAGGACCAGCCATCTTCTATGTCTGAGCAGCCATGCTACTGCCCACTCCAAAGACAAACAGAAACAAGTTGGATCAAGAGGTCCATATATAGAGAGAACAGAGGTTTGCCCCCTCAACAGTTCAGATAGCTGTACTGCCTCTCCCCACCTTGCTTTGTGTGGGACACATCAGGCTATAGATCCCAGCAACCCATGTTCCTAAGCGGATTCCAGGACTGGTGGGGCTGTAGATGTGCTGTAAGCGTAACTACTTGATAGCACTTCAGGACAGATAATTAGCGCTTTGTCAGCCATAAATCTGCATAAACGTGAAACAAGCATAAGGAGGTTCCACAGTAGCAGCCCAGAGGCACATCTGGGCAATGTTCTGACTCCAAAGGAAGTCTTCTGGGACCTGTGGGGAGGTAAAGCATGAGTTGTGGGGGCTGTGAGCTTACATATTGGTCGCCAACCTCTATGTTCCACTTGCAGCACTCAGGTACCTGAATGAGTCTCTAAAATTGAAGAACACCTCTGGTTTTCAAAGAACAGAGTTTTGTCGTGTTTTATGCTATTCTTTCTCTCTGTGCTGTGTTTGATAAATACAATTGTTCTTTGCCAAAGCTGCTACAAATCACAGAATACAAAAAGCTGTGTCTGTCTGACCATCAATGAAACTGGTTCATTGAATTCTAGTGGTACACAGTGTTCCTGAGTGCAATTAATTTATATGAACAGTACAATAGATTTTGTTCTCTAATCTTATTCTGTTGTTTCATGAAAGGCTAATGTGATAGAGTAAATGGGACTAGTGCTAGCTCAAGGAAGAATGCTTTCATTTCTGTGTATTTTAGGTCATCACTGCAGACATAATGCAGGTTTCAATAAATGGAAGAAGCTAGGGTCTGTTTGTAATGTTTCTGCAGTTCCTGTGTCCGAAAAAGTTGCTCAGTTAAGAACTTGCTGCATGTTTCTGTTGGGGTACAGTAGTTCAAAATACTCACCAAGACTCAGATCCCAGTCACACTGAACTGGAAAGCTTGTTCATTTAGTGGGAACTCGCATATTCAGCTGAATGCTTCTTTGGGACAGCTCCTGGGAATTGAGTTTCCATCTAATGACAGCAACATGACAGTGATGTAGTCTTAATGAAGACAACATTAGTGTGGGTTCCACTTAAACAGAATATCTATTCAGATGGTGTTGCCACCGTAAGTGATACTTCAGCAGGTATGAATGCTAAGTTTCTGTCTAGACTGCCAAATACAGTTTTAGATCTGCTCAAAATAAGAAACCTAAACAAAAGATGACTGCAATTAATGCATTTTTTTTCTGTTTTTTTCTTTTATTTTAATCCTTATTTTTGATATATTAAGACTTTTCAGATTCTGTTTAAACAACTTCATTCATGAGAAGTTGTGGCACAATAACGTTTTAGAATAATAAACCACTGACTAAGACTACAACAAAAAGCTTGTGTTGTCGCAGTAAACTGAGACACCTGAGTTCATTGCTAAGGTAGGATTTCACAGTGACTGACTGTCAAAGAAACTCACTTGTGTGAGCTTTGTTTTAGTTTTGTTAAAGTTATACACTAAAATATCTAAGGATAGTGCAGCTAATATTGACATAAGATAGACATAAGATATTACTCATTTCCATTGTGCATGCTTCCAGGTTTGACTACCCCAGCATTCATGCACAGACAGGTTCCCAAATCTGCTGCTTACCTTGTTATTATCTGTGTAGTAATGGGCTGCATTAAAAAAATGTATTCCCAGCATACTGCTTGTAGCCACTGCAGAAAAGTCCTTCTACCTCATGAACCCAACTGGCCTGTAAGACTCCCTCCAACCCTGCACTGACTGATTCTCATTGAAGTGGCATGTTTTTTTCTCCCTCTGCAGCTGGGGGCTGCACACGCAGCTCCTGCAGACTAGGAACTAGATAGAGGCCATTTTTCTAGCCACTTGACCAACAATCTCATTGCATCATAGCTGGTATGAGAGTTTTCCTGCTGCCAGCCCTGCTCCAGTCAGTACAAGTCCTGCAGGAATGGATTCTGCATGAAAAATACTGCACCAAAAGTAACACCTGTCTTTGGAAATCTCCATGGGCCTGATAAAGACAAATGAAATAATTTCCCTGTGTCTATTTCCCCTGGGGTCATCTTCTACAGAATGATCCCAAGCTAACTGAGATCTTAAAAACACATACTTTTCAGCAAAGGCAGATGCTTTCTGCTTTCATACAGCAGCTGTAAATACTATGTGAAAGGGGAACAATGGATGCATATAATGATCAAGAATTTTCAGTCCTTACTCAAAGGCAGGATGGGGTTGCTTATTTTCTAATCTATCTTGCCTTCTTCAAAGAAAGCTTAATCACATCTAAATCATTTGGGCAATTGACTGTCTAACCTATTTCTTATAATCATAATTGCTGCAGATTAAATAATTTCAGTAAATTTCAATACTTAATTCTGAGGAAATTTACGTTATATTATTATTAATATAAGGATCCTAGCTCTCTGACCATGCATGAACAAGGTGTCTGATAACTAATCCCAGGTTGAGAACCCACCTGGAGTGCTCACTGTGTGATGGGAGTGGTACATGGAGATTTCATGAGAATATTTTTTCCTTCCTTGAGGTGCTTTATAATAAATGTATCTAAAATAACTCTCAGTAAAAAAATTACTTTTTTCTTTCCCTAGACATTACTTCAGAGATTTGGGATCTCACAAGCTTCATTTCACTGAGCAATTTGGTTGTTTAGGTAGGCAAAATGTGGAAAACAAAGAAAAAGAAAATTACACTGATTTATAATGAGTCAACAAAATGCCTTCAAATAGAGTTTGGAAGGTAACAATTATTGTTCGGCTTAATTACAGAAAAAAATGAGAGAATGGAATGAAAAAGACTTAGAAGAAGAAATATAAATCAAAAGGAAAGAAAAAGGCAGGTCTAAGGCTCAAAGAGTGGGACATAAAAAATGAAAGAAACAGAAACAGAGCCACAGCATGAACTGAGAAAATATGGGAGAAAAGTCAGGTTTTTTAGGAAAAGATGAACACAGTTTCTGCAATAAAAAAGAGGCAAACACTGAAAGAAAAGAGGTTTATGATATAAAACAAGTGAAATTAACTTTCGTGCTGATATTTATCAAAAGTTTTGCATAGTATGAATGGGATAAAAAATTATTTGGCAAACAAGAATGGAAGGTGGAAAAACATAAATATCATACATGTTTTCTATCTAAAAGCTATACATTTTATTATTGGTAAAAAATGTGAGGAAGTTGAGGCAAAAATATATTCTGCATCTTCTTGGGAATGTGTTGTGGAACTGCAAACCACTCAACACTCAACGTTACGTTCCTTCTAAAAGACTGGAAAGCTCTTCCTATTTAATCAGTAGGCATTCACCAATATGCTTCAACATAAGATGAGATACGAGGAAGAACACACACAAAACCATAGGGCATATTGTATGTACTCTATACGTTGAGACAGCAAGGAAAATTACAATTAAATGGGAGTAAAATTCTATTGGCAATAGGGAAATGCAGCAATCTTTGCAAGCGTTATATATGTCTTCTGCCTCCTAGCCTTCTCAAGCTGATCATAGGACTCACATGCCAAACACTCAAGAGTACTTTTATTCTCAGTGGGAGACTATCATCTCAAAAATCAAATCATGAGCACCACATATTCTAATATAAAGTGCTGAAGGAAAATGTTGGCAGTGTTTCTACTCAAAATGAACCACTTCAGGACGTTTAAGGGGAGCCACATTTCAGATTAACTTTGGCTCCTAGTGCTTATCAGTGATGAAATAAATGGCAATTTGAAAATGAAAGGGGGAGAGATGCACAGGCAGAGGAAAGGGAGTTACAACTTCACCCATAGCAGCTCAGTCACAGACAATCATGGCAGTTTGAAGGGGGCAAGAAGAGCAGGTATAAAACCAGATATAAAGAGCTTTATGTACTATTAAAAATTGAATGGTAGAAGCTTTTTCTCAAACAAAGAAGTGTTTAGAAAAGGGAATATCAGGAACAGGAAATAGCTACTGGAACCACTCCAGTTACAGAGAGAAAAACTGTTGTAAGGGAAGGACTGGCCTTTTCACCATCTTGCTTATCTGCAATATTCCCTTGTGGCACAAAGGTCTAGCCACAGGGACCAGGTCCCTTCTGCTCTCTGTAGGTTATTTCTACCTGTATCCACTGAGGATATGGCCTACAGTTTGATTTTCTGTTTGTAATAATTGCCATCTGGTATTTCTTTTGGTTTCCGGTGGGGGTGTATCGTCAGTTCTCAGGCTGTAATATTTCTCCATAGTCACGGCTTTTATTGAGCCCTCAGAAAAACAAGGAATAAAAATTCCAGTAATGTAACTTCAGTTATTACCTGTTAACTGTTTCTGGCCTTTAGTATTTGCCATTAAAGATGTTTTAATAGCTACTATTATCTTTATGTACAAAATTAACTTTATTAGTTACACAAAATCACTTTACAGAAAAAAATAATGCAGTGAATAAATGTTGACATTTTCATAGCAGCCACTGTATTATTTTGGAGATTGTAACATGCAGGTCTTGGTAGAATTTAGTTCTAAAACATTCTTACTTTTTTCACCTCCTTTCCCCTGGAGACCATCCTGGCTGCGTAAGGTATCTAGGAGCCAGAAGTATAGTATTAAAAACATTATTTTCATCACTTAAGAAACTAGGCTTTCTTCTGTTTTCATTTATTCTGTTTTGTTGTGTGAGATAACTTGAGTTCACAGTGGAGTCACAAGGTGAAGCAGGCAAAGTCAAGGTTAGTAGGCAGTTGTCTGATTCCACCAAAAATGTCTTCAATCTATTGGCAAAAACTCTCATTCACTTCAAAAGTAAAAGTGGCTTGAAAAACTATGCTTTTGGGGCCAGAACGTCTAGTATATAAAACATATTTCATAAGCCAAAAAAGCAAATAGCCTTTTAATTCTTCAAGGTATTTGCACTATGTGAAGATTGACATAATTATCATGTACAGTTTTATAAACCAGCTCTAAAAAGGAAAAAATCTTCACCAGTATAATGTATATACAACATCATTTTCATGCTTTCACCCAACATGATGTTAGCTGCAAATACAGTTTGGTGCTTTCCTAAATGCAGGCAACCAGAGCTCTGCACCAGGTACCACATGCCAAAGAGAATGGCGAGGGGAGATTTTGGAGATTTCTTCTCCTCTCCTGTGTGCCGTCACCTCCCTCTGACATATGCATCCTCCCCAGCAGGATGGGAAGAGTGTGGAGTGAGGAAACACCATTAAGGGGTCTCACATCTTTTCTTCTTATTTTCCTTTGTTGAGATACATATATATACAAAATTAGACCAAAATTCACTCAACTGAAAATTGAGTGAACTGCACTAACACCTGAAGAAGATGCTTTTATGATAATGATTGAGACTAAATTGCTGGAATGGCTCTGAAGAGCTTAGCTTGAATCTGCACCCCCGACAGCGATGAAGGTCACTAGAGGCAAAGAGAATTGCTAAAACAGATCACGTGGGGTAGTCAAGAGAATAGGCTGTGCTGAGAATATGTATTACCCTTCTTCTGTTCCTTGGCTCAGCTTTTGTTAGACTAGCTGATGGCTAGTTTGGAGAGACTTGACTAAATATGATGAAGAATGAAAAATCAATATTAGAAAAGCAGATACGATTTATTTCCTGGGGAGCAGGGAAAACAAGGCACAATATGGTCCAGATAAGGCTGAAATAAGAGCATCTAGGATGGTATGTCCTATAAACAAATGTTCAAATGGAATATAATATTCTGTGTTATTTGATCCTACTACAGAAGTAGATCAAGATATGACAGTGGCTGCAGTGGGTTAAGGGAACATCTCTGGATGTTATGTCAACTGTGCTGTCACAGGAGCACGGGCTTCAACTCCTGGCCTGAGAATTATTAAGCTAAATGCACTGATCTGGCTTTGATACAATAATCCTGGCAAAAACTTTGCCATAGAACCAAGCATGAAGCATTTAGAGCAGTCTGAGTGCTGAGATCTCTTCAGTGTCAATTTTTTTGTAACACTGCAGTTCGGAAGACATCTATACTGAAACCTCAGGTAGCATCTGACGAGGACACACCAACAGTCATGAGGATAACAAAAATCAATATCCTTGATGAGCATCAACACCATGCATGATGTAGGTGATTATTCTCTGGCATGTAACATTGCATAATAACAGAATGCATGGACATAGCTGAGGTTGTATTTGAAGGAAATTGTGACCTTGTTATTGACATTCCAGTAGCAGACATGGAGAATAAACGTTACAAGTTATTGATCCAGTTCTATTGTACAGCTATGAAAACAGCAATGAAATGTTTGTTGATCTAAAGCTTTTCTATCTTGCTTCAACAATTCTCACAGTATAGTAAAAGCAACAAAAAAATTTCCTTTAAATAATTCATATTATAAGGAGGTTATATTTTAATTTTTAAGTGCATCTGAGGGAAACATTTCCTTGTGTTATCCCTTGAGAAAAATTCTTGACTAGATGGCCCGTAAACCTCACTTGGTCTAGCACTGTTCACAATGTTTAGCAGTGTATCTCTCTTTCTGGGCTAACTGCATGTGTTTAGCTATCAGCTAAACCAAAAGCCATGGCAGTGTGCCCACTTCAGCAATTAAGACCTGTCCTATACAGAAGAATATATGCAACTCAAAGAGAGTCCAAAATTTGGATAAGGAAATACCTGAAATTGTTTCCTTCCAAACATTTTTTAGGTATGAATATACTCACAGATCTTGCTATGTTACAAACAGAACTAAATGCTAAAACAGAGACATACAAGCTAAGTGCTACCATTTTGCTGTAGCTCCCAAAATAGCGGTAGACCAAAATAACTTTTTGTAGGTATGTTCATTTCTTGCTCTATTACATTTTCTTCCTCACTCAGATTTGTTTTAATAATTATGCTTTGTTTTGACATTTTGAGTCACTTCCATGACATGCAGCGTATTATCTGATCTGCATTACACTCTGTCACTGAAAATGTGCTGAGCAGTAAAGTTAGATCTGAGGTGACAAGAAACAGAGCTTTTTCTTTTTTTTACCTATGAATTTCAGTTTCATGCAAACCTAATTTCTCAGAGCATAAAGCTCATGACAACAGATTGGTACTGTAAATTTATGGCAAATTTTTCAGTTTTCCTGTGGTTTAAAGTGGTTACTCACATAACAAAAGTGTTAGTCAGAGGCAACTTTAACTTTCTGCTAAATATCCAAGATCACCACTGGGTTTTCCTGTCAGTTTTCAATTTGGAAATGTAAAGTGCAAAAGTGTTTGCCCATCCTTTTGGTATATAACGAACACTTAAATGCCTTCCTTGGTTTTTAACATTAATAGCATATCAGCTTTTTCTCCTGAGACACAGGGTTAAAGGCTTGATCCAAGGTTTGTTCTACTGGATGAAGAGACTGATTACTTTCAGAACGCTTTGGATTAGACTGTAGGATAGCATTTAGCCAGCTGTGAAGCAGTTATCAGTGTTTGACCATGAATCTGGCAATCAAGGCTTTTCTTTCATCCTTGGCCGCCAGGTGTCTTTCCCCTAAATAGCATACATAATTGCCACAATATAGTGTATCTGTTTTTACTGCTCCTTCTGGGTTTTTCAGAGCTACCTATTCTCCATACCTCTGCACTGTGTGGATCTTCCACAGATACAAAAATTTCAAGCCGTTGGCACAAGTTCTGTTCAATGCCACTGGCTGCTTCAATCTTCTTTGAAGGATTAGTTTAAATTTGCAATGGTGAGGCTTAATACAATAAGAATTTGGTTGGACAGGAGCTTTCACAACTGTTAGTTTTGCATTTACAATTTGTTAATTTGATTATTCTTATCTCATTTTTGTAATCCTCATTGGTTCTTTCAATAGTATGCCATATCTCTCTTGGGAAGTTTTGCACCTTGCTTAAAATAGCCCCTCTCATAGCAAATTAATCTAAGCTTTTTTTGAATCAACTGAAGTTTATTCATCTACCTTTATTGTCTATCAAAAAAACCCATCTGGGCTCCATTTTCCCTGTAACTGTTTTCTATGATTTGAAAGCTGTTCCCCCTCAATTTTCCTGTTTATTCCAAAGTGAGCCTTTCCTGATAGTTATCTTTCCTTCAGACTAACACATCTGGGTATTTAAATCTTCTATCATATTTGTTATTCTTCTGTCAACTCCCTTCAATCTACCTGTCGTTTAAGAAAAATGAGCACTTGGTTTTGGGCTTAAAGAAAGAGTGACTGGAGAATACTACTACATCAGACAGGAAACTCTTCCCAATGTTTTCAGGCTGTTGTGAATCCAAAGAAAACCAAGGCCAATGAAAATGCTAAGAAAAGCAGACTACTTGATGTTCAGAGCATTTTGGAGGCATGTGAGGGACCCATGTTGACCCATGTGTTTCAGATGAGAACTTTCCAAAGTACTTTCTTGAAACCTAGCTCTCCAGGCTTTTGTCACAATTTTAGTAATTTTCCAAATAAAATAATCAGATACATTTTTACAAATCATCTTGAATCTTTAGTATTAAAATTCGAACAACAACTACAGCAACAGAGCCAGACTGGCTATAATACTAATTTTCAGGTTATTTCTGTGAAATATCTACACTAATTCAAATAAAGATTATTAGAAGAAAAAGATATGACAACTTGTAATGAAATTCTCTGTCATACAGGTATCTCCCAAAACACAACCTATGCCCTCTTTTCCTGACTTGCAAGAGATTTAAGATGCTAGAAGAAGAGCGAGCATGGCCTGTTTTATTGCCTTGCTGCAGAGAAGAAGATGAAATGCAGCTGTTAAAGAAGCAGACTTGTCTGAAGAACTCAAAGTACTGTACTTAGGCAGCCAGATCTCAACAACTGGCTGCAGCTGACATGAGGGAGCTGGAGGGTTGCAGAAGGGAATGTCCTCCCTTCTCCTTTCCCCTATTCCTGCTATGAGCATCATCAGCAATGCAATAGTCTCTGTCAGAAGGGCACGTTCAGAAGCTGCTCTTCATGAGCTTTCAGCTGTCACAGGGTTGTTCATATATCCCTGGATCCAACTACTCCAGCTGTTGAGACAAACTGTGGTACTTCAGGATTTTGAGTGCAGGTTGCTGCAATGAAGTGAATGCCATCATTTATAGGTACTGCCAAGAGTTTTCTTTTCAGTGTCCAGATCCCTGCATCAATTTCTTTTATACCAGTTCTTCATATGATATAATGAATTCTTTAGCAGAGGTGTTTGTGGTCCAAATTGCTCTCCTACTAGAGATGTAAAATCTTGCATTGATTTGATGAAAAAACTTAAGATCTCACATTAAAAAAGAAGCTATATTAGCTGAGTTTTTAATTTAATGACAGCTGAGTTAAAAGCTAAAGCATTAAAATGAAGTGAGGGTAATCCACGAAGAGGCCATGGAGCATTCCACTACTCTGCAGAACTTACAGAAGCAGATCAAGAAATACAAGCAGTATATTTATCTAAGAAAAGTCATACTTTTTTTTCTAAAAGGCAAAAAGTTTGCTCCTTGTTCATGATTAAACAGGTTTCCCACAAGCAATGCCTCCTTGGAGGGGAGCTGTTGGCAAAGAAGTCTATGGCCATCACCCCTAGGACAGTTGGAGGAGCGGGTGGCCCCTGTGTTCATTTAGACCCCAATTGCTTTCAGTTCCCTCTCCTCCATGTCCTTTGACTCTAAATGTAAGAATAGGTGCAGATATAATGTGAAGTATTTCTGAAAAACAGCAAAAAGAGCTTGGCCTGGTACTTGGATAAATGTGATATATGAATGCCACCGTTGTGAAATTAATTGATGCATAAAAAGGAAAACGTAAATGGGCAATTAAGCATAAAAGATATACCCAAAAGATTAACATGGAAACTGAGTTTATTTTAAGAACACAACTTGCTTGTGATCTTCCAGTGTTATTATTAGGATGAACCACAGAAAGAAAATGCACTTCAGAAGTAGCATAATTACGTACATGAGTAGTTACACATTCAGTAGTTGTAGACTTGAATCAGTTTTCTTAGTAACCCAAAGTAATTAGGCAATTAAGTATGCAACTTATTTATGAAAATAGAATCCAAAATGGCTGTTCCTGGTAGATTTTAAAGAAGCTGTAAAAAAGAAGAACGTATCCCAGGCTAGATTCATATCGAATTGTAATGCACTATAATAATTTTTATTTAATCTTCATTTTTTTTATTTGAGAAAGGATATTCTTGGGATGAATTACAGAGAAACATTTTCCTGTAATCAAGAGAAGTGTGATAATTTTATTATGGTATCTTTCAGAAGGAATCATAAAATATAGACCTATTCTTTCATGTGGTCGCCCTTATATCTCAAAGATTATTTCAAGGATAGACGAAAGAAATGCATTAGAAAATTTCAGTATGAAAATGTGTACTGGTATTAGTGTAACATATGACACAACTCTTTCTGGTGACTGTGCTGGCTCATCACTGCTTTTCCTCTTTTTTTCCAGTTGCTGAAGAGCTTTATGGTCATTCAATAATCACTTTCATAATTGTCAGTGTCAGCAATTTCCACAGATCTTTCCCCTCTGTATGTTCAATTGCCTCAGACAAAGGGATCAGACATAATTATGGGAGTGAGTTTCCAAGAAACAGTATTTCTCTGAGCACTGGGGGCCAAAGCAAAAATAAATTAAACATCCCTGTTGTAACAGATCACAAGGATTAGATTAGATTGATTAAATTTTCAGAAGTCCATATATATAGCAGATACATCAATCCCTGGGGCTCTTGCAGACTCCTTTGCTCTAGAAAGCAAAATTACTTAAATAATACCAAAACTAATCATCATTTGTTTGTTTTTAGCAACATTATGCAACTTCAGCACTGCTAACATTTGGCTGGTGGAAAAGTAATGATTATCCTAGGTAACTGGAGATAACTTTTTCCACTAGTTGAACACCCTGTGATGAATCATCTTCCAAGCTCTGGCGTATTTCAGACTAGGATTTCCCTGAATCTTCTGCAGTTTTTCTTTCTGGTTATCTGCAATTCAGTCTCCCTGAGAAGTCCTGTAACCTTCTTGCCCACAGACCCATCAGCAACGCTGCTACCTGTTGCATGTAAAATCTGGGTTTTTTTTTTCTGTTTTGAATCTGCTTCCTTCTGGATTCATTTGGTGTTCCCCAGTTGATATCTATCTTTATTCTTCGTGACTGCCATGATTACGCAGACCTCTGACATGACCTCCTCAAATTGATCCTCCTTTTCTTCCCAAACAACTCAAAAATTTCTCCTATGGAAAATGTTTACTTCCTCTAATCATGCTTGCTGTCTTTCTCCAAAAGTTGCCTGGTTCTTCTACATCTTTTTAGAGATGAGGAGACTAGAGCTACCTGCTTTATTCATGATAAGAAAGAACTATGAACTTATGCAATGGCAGAGAGACATTTTCTTCTTTGTTTTCTGTTTTTTTCTTCCCAATAATTCCTAATACTTGATAATTTTGGGGGCAGCTGTCGAGCACTGGCCCAATGTTTTCATGTATTTATTGAGCGTGACTATCAATTTTTCCAACTCAGAATTCTTTTGGTCCCCCACGAAGTTAAGTCTGAAACCTGCAAGGCTATCCTAACTGTTTCTGGGCAACTGCTAACCCTTCTTTTTCTGCAAGTTTTTGCAGTGAATGGACTGTTCCATCAGAAACCTGTATCTTCATGCTAATGCAGAGAATTGAATTCCATGTTTTTCTCACAGTTCTTTGTAAATTTTTTTTTCTTTTAATCAGCTAAAAACCCTATAATTGTATGATTTCTATTCTTATTCTACTTTTATCTACAACTGAAGAAAATGCCACTGGAGCTAAGGAAATACCCTGTCAATGGTTTTGCATTTCACAAAAGATTTAAATTCCTTACAGAAGGCTGATTTTTCTAAAAGATACACAAGCTAAATCCTCATGAATACATCCTAGACAAGAATCAGTGGGATATCTCCTAGAGGAGAAGGATTTGGGGGTGTCTGTTGATGAGAAACTCAACATGAGCCGTCATTGTGTGCTTGCAGCCCACAAGGCCATCCGGATCCTACGCTGCATCAAGAGAAACGTGGCCAGCAGGTCGAGGGGGGTGATTCTGCCCCTCTGCTCTGCTCTCATGAGACCTCACCTGGAGTATTGTGTCCAGTTCTGGGGCCCCATCACAAGAAGGATGTGGAGCTGTTGGAGCGGGTCCAGAGGAGGGCCACGAGGATGATCAGAGGGCTGGAGCACCTCCCCTATGAGGACAGGCTGAGAGAGTTAGGACTGTTCAGCCTGCTGAAGAGAAGGCTGCGGGGGGACCTGACAGCAGCCTTCCAGTACCTGAAGGGGCCTACAGGAAAGCTGGGGAGGGGCTTTTTACAAGGACAGGTAGTGACAGGACAAGGGGTAATGGTTATAAACTGAAGGAGGGTAGAATTAGACTAGATATAAGGAGGAAATTCTTCACTGTGAGGGTGGTGAGACACTGGGACAGGTTTCCCAGAGAAGTTGTGGATGCCCCCACCCTGGAAGCATTCAAGATCAGGCTGGATGGGGCTTTGGGCAACCTGATCTAGCCAGAGGTGCCCTTGCCCATGGCAGGAGGGTTGTAACAAGATGATCTCTAAGGTCCCTTCCAACCTGAACCGTTCTATGATTCCACGTATCTATACTGCTAACAGTAGAATGGGAAGGTACTGCTGTACTTGGCAGTTAGTTTTAGCTTCTTCTTCCAAGCTTTAATGATCTTTGTCTTTTCTTTTACAGAAATTTCATGGTGGTTAATGAAGGTAAAAAGACTATTCCTCATTTGAAATTTTTAAACAATACACTGAATTTGATCCAGTGATATCATTTCCAATTCATAATTTCTGTAAATCTCCCTTGTAATGAATTATGTGAATAGTTTCCTTTCAGAAAGATCCAGCGATATTTTATATTCCTTAAAGAATGAAGGTACAATTTCATAAGAAAATGTTGAAAATTAAGCATATATTTTATATGAAACTAATGTGATGCCATGCTTCTCAGAAAAAGAACAGTAATAGTATCACTCTTCTGTATGGATGATATTTTCTAAACAGAATGCGGTACCAATAGTTGCAATTTATGCTGTGCTCATTACTAAGGACCTTTAACTCCAGTCTTCACTTTTCAAGTAAGCTAATTGATAACCTATTTAAAAACAAAGAAAGACACAGAATGTTTCCAACATCATCTGCCAGCTGTAGCTACTTCAGATGTCCACTTCTGGATGAAATATGAAGCTGTATACTTGTTTTTCCGTGATGAGATCTCCCATCTAAAAGAAGTATATCCTGCTGAATCTCTTCGTGTCAATAAATGACAGTTATTTGTCAAATAAAAAAAAGAAAGAAAGAAAAAAAGAAAGAAAATCAAGTTCTAAGAAACTTTATAGGTCAGCAGAAATGCCTTGAAATTAAATTCCTTCTTTCAAAAAAAAATGCAGAACACTGTTGCAGGCAAACTGGGTCATTTAGTACCAAAACTCTCACTAAGTCTAATCCTCACAGCTTGTTTGAAGCTGTGTGAAGACACAAACTGCCAAAATACTGATTTTGGTATCACGACTGCCAATGGAGTCCTGCAACTCCATTGCGTTAAATATAAATACCACCACCTTTCAGATGATTCAAAATTCAGCAATGATCCAAATCCAGAAAACATACATCTAAGATAGGTTGAAAACAAGCAAAATAGGAGAAATTCTAATAGAAAGGAAAATCTGTGGAAAAAATTGTCTCTTTCATTATATTCCTTGCTATCAAAGCTGTCTGTTTGTATGGATAGGGAAGTTTCAAAAATTTCAGAATTTATAGCTTTGACCAATTTCTATGAGCTATGTGATTAATACTTAGAGAACATTTAAATCTAAATCTCCCAAACTTCTTTACTATTTTTAGATTTAGACTTTTCAGAAACTAACAAGTGATTATCTCCGTTGTCTAATTATCTGTACAAAATAACAGAAACAAACCTCATTTCCTAACCAGGTCTATTCATTTTCAGCAGCCAGATGCTGATACACTGTTACAAGCAGCCAAAGTAACAGCCTGTACATTTTCACAGCAATGGAGAAATCAGAAGAAACTGTTGCATCATCTGCTCTGACCACCTGGGCATCAAATCTCATTACATTTCACTCAATCATTATTTTGCCATTCCTCATTATCAGTATTTATCTTAGCCTCTCTACCTGAGAGGCACTGAAATACCAATATAACTTCAGCTTCTGACAAGTGGTTGATATTAAGCCTTTCCTCATTACATAACGTAAACCTCTGGCACATACGATTTTCTCATGAGAGTAAATACTACTTCACTCTACATATAGTGGGCAAGTTCTGTGTATTTTATATTTCAGCTCTCTTCCTCAAAGCAGCTTTTGTCACCATTTCAGACTACTGTAGCATCTTTGCTAGCTATGGACAGCAGCATAAATTTCCTGTCCTAAAACTCATACAAATAGAGAAGCTAAAGATGTGCACCGCAGGGAAGGGTTATCATGCCATTAACTGCATATCCTGCTTAGTTTCCCATGCTGTACAACTTGGCTGTTTCAGCCAGTGGAGGCATGAGGACTGATGCACAGGGGTGCTCATCTTGCACCCAAAAAGCCATTGGAGCCGCTGGTGGAGCCCAACAGAAGAGGCTCCACAATATTTCACACAGCAGCTTGTAAATCACACATAACCACGTTTTTCCATTGTAGTTAAATCGTTATAAAACAGAATGGCAACTTTTCCTTGCAGTGAGGCTCCTTATCTGCCCATGTCACAGACAATGTCACCTTCTAGCAAGATAACTGTCTCCAACAATAAGATTCAGAAAAACTCCAGCTTTCAAGCACATTTCAGAATAAATATGAGGCAAAAATGTCTCCTTCCACATGGGTTTTCAGAGCAATATGCAGATTAGCATGAGCATGGCATTTCTTTTAACTGCGAAGCCTGGTGTTTTCCTCATTCACAGAATTTGCATTAAATAGATGTGTCCAACAGGAGATAAAAAGGAGGAAACCAGTCAGCTTAAGACATTTGCAAACTGTGGAACAAATACTTGACAGATTCATTTGAAGGATAGGGAATGGAAAGGGAGCTTTATAGACAAATTTCTTGATGAGTTTTATTTTTGAATTTGTTTAGAAGGAAATATCGGAAATCTATAATGCTTCATTATGAAATATTTCTGAGCGCACAGTGAGTATCTGCCATGCCTAAACATCCTCAGAGTGTCACTCCATGGTCCTCCAACACACAGCATTTCAATTCAAGGCAATAGTTTGGCAAAATTCCTATGCACTCCAGTAGTAGGTTTTGACCTCTGAACTGTTAGCATCATGGGAGACCCAAATGGTCTCTCTCAGATTCTTGGACACTGCAAGTAGCCTGTAAGGACAAATTCTCATGATTTGCACTGAGTCCCTTACAAAAGAGAACAAACTGAATACTAGAGATTATTTTACGCCACAGTTTTCATTTTTTCTCTGGATACATTGAAATAAATCTTTGGTACAGGACTCCAGCTTTGAGCACTTTCCTGTATTTCACAAAAGAGCTTCACATTTTGATGGGATTCCAGATTTTTCTTTTTGGTCTTCTGTCAACACACTGCAGGGGTGGGCATACATGGGAAGTTTTGTGGTAATAATGCACTCTTTAGACAACTCTGGAGCTGGTAAAGGAAATAAGGCTGAGGGAAAGTAGGACTTGGCAATGTAATAGTAAAAATGTGGCTGCTCCTTTCTAAAGTGGGTTTAAGACTGTTGTGTGTCAGATGGATTTCTTTTCTTGATTCTCCATCCACAAAGACTGAGAAGATAGAGCAAGTTTATTGTGTATCTGAAGACAAAAAAATGTACAGTGAAGCATGGTGGGGAAAAGTACTTTCAGATAAGAAAAGATAGGGGAGAAACAAGGCTTCACATCCCCTTGCCTACTTTGGTATAGTTTCAGATTATTTGGATTTATTCATTAATTTAATCTATTTTGCTAAAAGGTAGGAGACAAAGTTCAGTGAGTTTTGTTCATTTGCACCATAGACTAAAGATTAAAAAGCAAAGAAACATTGATTTCAGTAATGCCTAGAAATAAAGGTTCACATCTCAAATGCAATGGTCCATCAGTATGATAGATGCATGCACACAAGTAACTGTCTGTCTTATGCTAATAGTTGCACCCTAACATCTAGCATAATACACGGCAATAATAAACAGCTTGATTTGAACAGTCTGGAATGTAGACATACAAATCCAGGGGACATGAATGTTGTCTCCAGTTAGAGAAAAAAAATTCCATGAATGGAGGACAAATGTTAAATTTTCTAGCTATCTAAAATGCAAGTTTCTCAAAGGATTTTAAACTCAAAGCTGAAATCTACATTTCCCTATGTATTCAGAATCACAGAATCACAGAATCACTGAATCACAGAATCACAGAATTGCAGGGGTTGGAAGGGACCTCAAGAGATCATCGAGTCCAACCCCCCTGCCAGAGCAGGTTCCCTACAGCAGGTTGCACAGGTAGGCGTCCAGGCGGGTCTTGAATATCTCCAGGGAAGGAGACTCCACAACCTCCCTGGGCAGCCTGTTCCAGTGCTCCGTCACCCGCACCGTGAAGAAGTTCTTCCGCATGTTGGTGCGGAACTTCCTGTGCTCCAGCTTAAGGCCATTGCCCCTTGTCCTGTCCCCACTGACAACCGAAAAGAGGTTCCCCACCTCCATTTGCCTCCCGCAAATTCAGATATAGTTACGCTAGTAATGTTAACATAGTAGAAAGAGTGACACAAATAAAAATTTAAATGAGCTTAGCTTTGTTCTAAAGCAACAGAAAGATTGCCTTGGGCACTACGAAATAGATACATAGACATCAACTGGAACCTTAATATTTTAGCAGCAAAAAATACTAAAACCCACAGTCCTGGAAATGACAGATACCTAAGAAGTAAGGCAATAATTACAGAACAATGCAATTCCCACTCCTGAAAAATCTGTAGATCACAGTACCCTATTAGAAGGATTAGCTGTTCACTCTTAGATGAATGGAAATGACAACATAGGAAATGCAACCTGAAGAAGACTACTGAGACAAGTAAATAGAAGTCAGATTTCTTAGCTACTCAGTTTTGGGATAAGTCAGCATGTTCTTTGCTAAAACACAAATTGAGGACCATACGGGTGCCCATAATTTTTCAGTTGAAGGTCTGCCTATAGCTCACTGTCAAAACGAGGATACTGACTGAAGTAGCATTAGAGAAACACTGCAAGAAAAGGGTGAATAAGTGACAATGTATCCACAGCATCTAGCCCATAGCTAGCCCTTGTTCAGGGACTTCCTAAATTGGAGATTGTATCATGGTTATATTGCGTTTAATAGCCTCTGACAAGCTCTATTCCATCAATTTAACTAATCATTTTTCTGAGCTCGCTTAATCTCTTGGCTTCCAGAGCCTGCTGTCCCAATGAGTTCAGCAGTTTACTGACACTGTCTGGAAAATACTTCCAGCTCTTTCTCCTAAAGCTGTTTAGTTTAGCATCCTTTATCTTTGTGCTGTAATGAACAGAGTATACTTTCCTGCTCACATTCTTCATACCAATCTTGATTTTATAGATCTAAGACTTCTTCTCTCTCATTCATCTTCTCTCAGATGAAAACATCCAATCTCAGCATCTGTGGAAGAAATTCCCTAATTCTAACGACCTTTACATCCTTCTTTATGCTTTTCTTCCATCTTCTCAGAAACAAAAGCAACTGAAATTGTATACAGCACTCAAGATACAAGAAATGCAATGGATTTCTATGCTGGCATAGAGATATTTTCTATTTCTGCCTCTTTCTTTTTTTCCTTATAATTAATAGAGCTTTGTTCTTTTGGCTGCTGCTGAGTGATGAGATTATGATTTCAGAAGGTCCCACAATGATGACAAGATTTCTTTTTTGACTGGTAATGGCTAACAAGGCCTGTCATCATGAATGTATAATTTCTCTGTCTATCTATATCCTCTTAGGTTTCATCTGACTTTTTTTTAATCCAGTCTTTCAGTATTACATGGCACTTCTGCATTAGTTTGCAATCAATATAGTTTTGATTGCTCTGATTTTTCCATAGTCAAAAATGTCATCACGTCTCTATTCATTCCCTCTCCAAGAGCATTTACTACACAGGTTGCAGCATATACTCATGTGAAACTCTCAAATATACTTTGTGATTTTTCTACACTTCTGAAAAGATATGTTCTTTATATTATGGTTTCACCAAGTTTTGCTAGAATGAAAGGCAGACTTACTGGTCTTTACTTGCTTGGATTAGTGACTGTTTTAAAATCTTGACATATTTGCCACATTTCAGTCCTTTTGTATTGAAGATTTTTGTGCCTTTGGAACCAGTGGCACTGCAATAGGGCTTTTGGCATGAACAGGTTTAGGATGCTAAGTTCCTAGTTTTTCATCTGTTATTTGGATCCTCTGTAGAGAAGGATATGGAGTACAATTAATGTTTGTAAGTTCACAGTTACCTATAGCATTTGTTAAGAGTTGATTTTAGCATTAACCTTTACATAGTTATCAATTAGCTGGAAAAAAATTATCTAATGTTAATGTGTTCTCTATAGTAATTCTGTCTAGAGACTGCTCTGTCATTTCTGGCTCTCATTATAAAGAAGCTCTGTGCCTGTTCCCATCTCTTGTTTGTACAAGTGCAGGGGTGACCATTCTTAGTTTGTGACAGTGATATTCTGGGGCTAAGACCTATTGAGGATAATGATAGATTTGGGCTACAGAGAATGTAATCTTGTAATTTTAATTTCTTGAAATTTTTAGAAGGCTGTTTCCATCGCTATTTAAAAAAAAAAAAAAAAGGAGGAAAAGATGCATGGCAAACATCTTTTTGGTGGTCTACTTGCTCTTTTTGTATGATTGCACAATGATATGAACCCCTCTGACATATCAAAGGGTTTTGAGGTTTACAAGACAGTTTGCACATATAATTTCCCATGAAAATGAGATGTAAATCAAATGTAAACAAGAAGCAACTCACAGGAGAAAGTCACAGCCCAACAATGCAAAATAAAATTTCATACTCCGTGAACATCAAATGTTAGAAAGTTTTCAAATTATTATTTTTTTTTCTTTTTGCACTGAAGATATTGCCAAATAACTATTGCCTTGAATGGCTCTGTGCTTTAAACAGGAATATGCAGTTTTAATGAGAGCCCTCCTGCTGCTTCATTGCTTTTGGCTATTAAAGACAGTTTGTGCTATTAACATGGTGCTTGGCAAAGTGATTGCCTCAGCTTTTGTTTACGATCAAGTAAACCTGTTACTTCATGAGTGTGGTAGAGAAATACATTTCAGCAATTTTGCTTTTGCTGAGTGAAAAATTCTAAGGGATAGTTTTCTCTGGGTTTTGTTTTTAAAGGGCCATTTTTGCAATACATTGGCTACTTTTCAAAGTGTCAGCAGCATGCATTAAGCAATGTCTTAAAGGTCTTTTTTTAAAGGTCATTTTCTCTTAGCTGGTGTTTGCTGCTGACAGTGATATGGCCTATTGCAGTAAAGCTCAAAAAATGAGTTTCTGATAATATTTAGGAGCCAGACACTGACAGTGAGAGTCCAGAAATCAACACAGGAGTCAGACATTCATGACTAGATTCCAGCTGTATGGCTGCCCTACTGACACTATATTTGATATGAGTATTTTTAATTATAGCGTGCTATATAAAACCCACAAATGAATACAATGATAAACACTAACTACAGTAAAACTCATCAAGAATGAGGAGCTCTGGCAAGAAGATTTTTCACTCAGTTATTGCTTGTTAGAAGAATAATATGGATCTGATCGTTTTTCTTTAGCCTGAAACATGTATTGCAAAACTTACAAGCTGCTATGAGCTCAACTCCATCTTGCCAGGTGATAATGGTTGTTCCTGTAGAGATTTGTTTGGGTCTCTACTTGGAGAGATTATAATCACTGCTTTTGGATCATCTTTATTTTGAGTTGAAGCGGTTCTGTGCAAATACAACTTTTTCTGGCCATGCACTTATCCATAAAGGTGGAAGTTCCCGTAACTTTCAAGCTCAGGATGGCAAATACATTTTCCTGGTTTACCTTCCCATCAGCCTTCTCATCTTCCCATTACTTTTTTCACACATCATCATTCTATGTTGGTTTGGGTTTTTTTCTGGTCATCTCTGCCCCAAAGAAAACTCCATAGAATAGCTGCTCCTCTCCTTCTATTTTGCCAATGTCCCATCTCTGTCTCTTCCAAATTCTAGATAGTTTTCCAGAACAGCCAAAACAGAAACCTGCCTCCCACTGGGGCACTGCCAGCAGTGCTTGCTGTGCAGTATGTGGGCACGATCCTCCTGAACCAGTAATATTAACTCAGCAAGACACTGAATTATATGGTGGTGCTAACTTTCAGTCACCACAGATAGGTTTAAATCATTGATGAAGAATAATTGCTATCAGTAATAAACTCCCAGGCCAGCCCATTTCATTATCCTTGCTAACATATTGCGACAGCAGAAATTTACTGTTCTACTGTGTCACCCATAGCCAGAGAGGCACAACGCAGAGTTTGGCTCATCTCAGAAAGCAGAAGCAGCTTTGCTCAGCTCAGAAGGTCACACCTGCAGGGAATGTCCCGGCGACCTTTGTGTACCAGCCTCTTGCTCTCGGTGCTGAGTGGCATAAGGGTGCTCTAGCCTCCACTGCCGTTCTTCCACAGGGCAGACCCCAGCCCAAGGTCAGTCCCTCAGAAATAAAGATGTAGTGCACACTGAGTCCTCAGCACCAGCTGCTTTGCTCCTGTAGATATGCTCCTACTCAACCGTACTGCTTGCTAGTACAGGCATAGCCTTAATTCTGGAAAAACAGGGAAAGTATACAAGGACACTGCTTTTGAGATGTCTCTTTCCTTTTTGTCAGAAGAGTCTTTTCAGCTCTGAAAACTTGTACCTGATTAAAGGCTGGGACTAATTATTATGAATTTTTGTTTATTTTTTAATAGGAAATTTAGTGGGACTCAAAGACACGCTAAAAGGAACACTGATAGAAGAAAAAAAAATTAGGCAGAAAAACAGCTCTCTGTTCTGAATGAATAACCACAGCCAGAAAAACTTGTGCAGAAGGAGAGAAAAACAGTATTTCGTGCAGATCTGAAACACCAGGACTGGGATTGTAATCACAAATGAAATCTGTTCCTAGGGCACTTGACCTTTACTGGGTATTATTAACTAGGATGCAAAGAACCTGGATAAATACTAGGTCCAGATCCTTCATTTTCTGTGATAGCAGTGGTTGTAAGTCAGTAAAGTTATCCCTTCAGAGCAAGTTTATTCCTTACATGGTTCTGCTGCTTCACTTCTCCCAAGCAGGCAATAATATTTACACTGGGGGGCTCCCCAGGGAGATTCGTGCAAATCTCTTTGTCCAAGAACAAATAGTGCCTGAAATGAGGCGCTGGAGATGAAGGCTTTGTGGCTTCCTCCTCCCAGACTTTAACGAAAACCCTCCTAGGTACACCTCACTCTTAAGCGAGCAGCAAATGTGCAGAACATCTGCCACCAGACTCAACAGAGAGGGAAGAGATTTGCTCTGCATGGCCAAGTGTGGAGATAGCATCCAAATGGGTGTGATCCCTGCTGAAAACTTCTAACACTTTCGACAAGGAAAACAGCTATGGGATTTCTGCTCACTCCATGTCTTCCTTTCTCAGGGCCACTGGGCTCAGTTATCCCCAACCACTTGGCCATGCCTTACTACTGCATTACAAGGGCAGTTGTGTTAATTCTTAGTGCCATCAAGTGGAGAAATTCAACACTACTATTTTCGATCATCTCTCGACCAATGAAGAAACCAGCATAGTCAACTCTGATGCCAGCAGAAGAGCAAAAAGTCAAACAGACTGTTTTGCAAATTAAAATTAAAATGAATGTTATTTATTTCAATGCTAAGTAGGGAGGGAACAAGTTCATAACAGAGCAAAGCTTCAAATGTGCATAAATCCATAAGTCTCTAATCAGAGTGACAAGCATATGCTACAAACTACAAAAAGGAGAAAGAAGGCTTAAACACGAAATTAAATTTAAGACTATCTGCTTTCAATGTCCTGCTCAACAAGTGTTGTTTGCTGAACTGGAGCCAACGATATTGGTAATTAGGTCAGAATCAGCAGGTGGAAGCTGATATTTCCAATAGGTGAATACCACTTTCCATTAAAATTTAATGGGAGGAAAAATATTCACCTCTTCCTGGTACAATGTAATTATGAAAAAGTTCAACTCAGTTCCTTATTAAACCATGGCAGCAGTATCATAAATCAATCACTGAACTCTTTTTGTAAGCATATGAACTTTACCAGGCCCTGGTAAAGTCAACAAAGGAAATATTGGATAGCAGCAGCATGATGTATCCATCTGAAACAAGTATTTTCACAGCTTTTTCAGGTTTATTTTAACTTTGCCTGTAAATAGAGGGACAGTGGTACAGATCCTAGTGCCACACCAAATATAATTTTTCACTAGATCTATACAGAAATAAACACAGATGTGTTTTTGGAACAGGAATTTATATCTGGAGTACTCTGCAGATGGGACTGCCTGGAGTATAAAATAGTTCCTTGCATTCTTTAAAAAAAATATAGCTTTTTAGTGCAAATGCATTATATCTATGAAGATAATTGAAAATGTTATAAGAATCAGAGGATGAATTTACTAATAAAAATATTGCAATGAAGTCTTTCTCCCTTGGAAATGCCTAGGCAACCTTCAGGAACTTCTGAATAATCAGAATAACCTGTTCTGAGCAAGAGAGAGCTATGCAAATGGGTCATCTGTAGCCAGGGTAAGGGCTGGGATGTGGGTGCACACAGGTAGCCTGTTCTTGGAGGAAAAAAAAGGCTTTTGCTCATTTCAGAGCAATATGGGTAACAGAGTTTTCTGTCAAAGCCATTCTTCATGTGAAGTGTTGGGAAACTGCATGCTCACTCAGACTGTTTATTCAGAGAACTTGGGAGCAGCTCATTCTTTACAAATAGTGGCATAAAATGAAAGCTAAAAATAGGTTAATTATCTTCCTGTGCATGACAATAAAGCACACACAATATGCAGACAGCACAGAAGCACCATTTAAGGGTAGGTCACTGCGCTGAGGGCACCCGAGCATTTGCCAGTGGCTCCTGATGTAAGGAGCATTGGGCTTTGAGTGATTTGGCCATGGCTAGTGGATTCATTGCGAGGGGATAGCTGTCCTGGCTGCCCCAGAGAGCAGCAGCAAGTGCTTTCCCCAGCTCTCCCTGGCTCTCTGGACCATTTCTCTCCTCCCAGTCCTTGGGGACTATGCGAGACTCGTTCCCAGTGGATCCCACAACTGCATTGCCAAGCAAGGGTACTGCACAGGCATCAGCACTACAGATCCCTGTGCTGGATACAGCCTTTAAATAACCAGACAGTGTGCAGAGCAGCAAGCAGCTGAGCCCTCTAAAACTGACAGGCCTCATCAATGCCACTGTTTTTATAAGGCTAGGCTTGAAGAGTGTTTAGACACCCGCAATTAAGAGATTGAACTATATGGTTATTATGAAAACATGATAAAGGCATAATCTTGGGAGAAATAAATGTTTGAGTTTAAGAAAAGACACATTAACGTTAGAAGCAGTTCGTTGTCTTTCCTAGGAATTTAGTCAAGAATTGCGTGAGTAATACTGTGTTTATATACTCAGTCTAGCATTAAACATTTTTTCAGTAAGTTGATGGTAGGAACAAGCCTTTCCAGCTTTGCAGCAGCAGCAAGACATAGCAGACGAAAAATGTGCCTTCCTTTGCCTGTTACACCCTGTTAGTTTAGCAGTGACACGGGAAACAAATTCCACTCTCAAAATGCAGAAGGGTTAAAGAGAAGCTAAAATAAGGTGAAAAAGAAACTGTTAAGCCCTCAGTAACCTACAGAGAACTCATCTATTTAGTATTCAATCAATTCTAGATTAAAAGATCCATTGTAATTACATAGTAGCCTTACACATTTCCCAAACAGGAATCTTCCTACCCTCTTCTTCTTGCATCCATCATACACCTTCATAAACTGTTCAGACTTATCCTGCGGAAATTTTCCTACTGAAGTGCAATCTATTCAGCTAAATGCCTGTTAACCTGACAGCTTCTTCCAATTAGTCCGTCCTATTTAAGCACATGCTCTGTCTGCTACTGCAGGAACATTCAATTAAGATGAAGAAAAAAAGCACAGCAGACAAGCTTGACACTAATATAAATAAATGGGTGTCTTTTCTTCATGCACAAAGATATCACAGTTCAGCTTTCTATTGAGCTTTCACTTCAAGGGAATTTAAGTACAGATAAACTTGCACAATGTCTGTTTGCAGTAGGTAAAGGAAGGGTGACATTAACAAAAAGTAAAAATGTCTTCAAACATTATGCATGTTTATGCGGATCACTAGGATCATAAAAATAAGAGTGATTTCAATGTCACTCTAACGGCAATATTTTTTTAATACCAACATTACTGCAAAAAGAGACAACTAATTTGATAACATTCAATGATTGCATTCTTCCTCAGAAACACAAAGCTTTAAGTGAGCTTTGTGTTCTGCAAAATTGGAGAGGTGTAGTCTGCTCTCCTTCCCTCCTGAGAGCACTTTGCACCAACAGTCCTGGTCTTTGTAAAATAATAAAACCATTTTTGTACATAAAAGTCTATTAGAATAGATTCTTCTCAGTCATTTACCATGAGTGCTGCTGCCTTTTGTTTCTCTCTGTGCCAATATCTCACTCTCTTCTAAAGGTATCAACCGGCTTCTCTCTCAGGCAGCCCAAGAGACAACACAGTCAAGCTGAATCTGCAGCAATTTGCCCTCAAAAACATTTGAACAATCACCACTTCCATTTCATATCTGGGAGAGGGCTTATCTCACTAGAAGCTTATCTAGTTTTTCATTCAACGAAATGTTACAGCTGGGAGAAAAACAAACATTTTTCTCACAAACTTAAAGGAGATGTCTAAAATATGGGACACTATGCAAAAGCACATAGAAATGTTATAAACCAGGCATGTTCAACCTGCAGACTGTGGGCTGCATGTGGTCTGGCACAACTCGTACTGCGGTCTGCTTCCTGCCACCACACCATCACAGCAATGTCTCCTCCCCACCAAGCAGCCCAGCCCAGCCCCAGGTACGCACCCATTGCTCAGCAACAACCATCAGTGTGCTGTTAGCGCTATCTGAGCTGAAACCAGGAAAAAGGAGAGGGCGCAGCGCAGTGCTAACTTAAGATATGTCAAATAACTTCATGCATTTTGATACCTTGGCTAAACACAGTCCTGGGAACAATGAAAAATATTCAGCCTTGATTTGCATTTCGATAAAAGAATTTGAGAATAGGTTTCAAGATTGATGAAAAAATCATCAATTCTTTGGTATATCTGTGACTCCATTTTCAGTCAACATAAGTACATTACCTGCAATTTTTCAAATGGAATGTATGGAGTTGTAATCAGATATTCAACTCAAAAAATGTATCATGTCTCTTTGCTAGACTTTTGTAAGACCTATCTTACCAGAGAAACACATCTCTCACTTCACAATCATGCCTTATTCACATCATTGCTTTTTGGCAGTACATACATTTGTGAAAAATTATTTTCAAGGATGAAGCACAGGAAGAGTAAAATTTCATCAAAATTCTCTGACAAACACCTTGAGAACTCGCTGAGAATTGCAACCACTTTCATTGAACCAGACTGATGAACTAGTTTCATGAAAATAAGGTCAACTATCCTACTAGCTCTATTTTTTTGTTTTAATAAAAAATATAAAGAAATAAAATAAGTTTTGTTGCTTATATACATTAACTATATTATATATCTTATATGTGGCCCAAGACAATTTGTCTTCACTCAATGCAGCCTGGGCAAGCCTAAAAGTTGGATACCCATGTTATAAACCATACCTTGTCATATGGTAGGCTGTCTCTAATGTAATTGAATACTGCCATGATTTGTCAGTTAAAAATGCATGGATTTCCTCTGCTGAAGTAGTGCTTCCCAGTGTGAAGCATTTGCTTTGCATCAAAATCCTTGGTTGACTAGTACAGATTTCAGCTGAGAGGCCAGTCCCTTTAGTGACAGTAATTATAACCATTTCCAAGAAGGCTGTTTGCAGTCCCTGTTAATTAGGATCCAGTCAGCGACAGATGCTCACAGATGTTCCTCGGGGATGAGACTTGTAACATTAAATATTATTCCAGTGATAGCAATGGGCAACTATTAAGAGGTGGTTGTTCAGACCTTAGTCCAGTCAATCATATTTCTACCTTTAGAACATCAAGGACATGAAAAGGTGGCCAGGTACTTCCACACTATACCATAGGAAGGCATGAACAGGACAGAAAAATATTGGTTTTACACAAGTAAAAGAGAACGTTCAACTTTCTAACTTTCTGTATATGCTATTGTATCCTAACTCAACATGCCAAAAACTCTGCGAAATTGAAGACACTTGTACAAAATACTAAGTCATGGAAATACAGAAGCCAAAAATAGGCATTTTAATAGTTTCAGAACAGATCATGTGTGTTCTGATTTAAATCAAG
The DNA here is from genome assembly GCA_013396635.1 of Penelope pileata. Taxonomy (NCBI): domain Eukaryota; kingdom Metazoa; phylum Chordata; class Aves; order Galliformes; family Cracidae; genus Penelope; species Penelope pileata. The sequence continues at coordinate 1,113,137 of WBMW01005029.1, forward strand.
CATTGGCCTGCTTTTTATAAGCAAACATATTGGTTATGCTTTTTGCCATATGCTTACTTAGTTAATTACATCTAAATCTACTCATGCATTTATAAGGAAATGGACTGTGAACTGTCTAGTGACATGATAACATATAAAGCAAGAGTTAAATCCTGTGCTGTTCACCCAGACAAGTAACAGAAAACATCTTGAAAATGACAAAGTCAGAATAAAATGTAATTGGAGCAAGAAAAAAATGCAGAAAACCAGGGACACAGAGAGGTTCACAAGCTCTCCATGAACTGAAATATGCTAACACAGGGTTTGGAAGAGTTTCCAACACATTAAAAAGTCAAAAACATGACAAACAACTGCCCTTGGATGTTAGGGAGCAAAAAAAGAAGACCTGCATTCATGGCTGCAATTCGTGTTTTGAGTAATTTGTCCTGCTTTCAGCAAAATTGGGAATTCAGCCAATGACATGTTTGACCTCACTGTTAAGCCCGCAGATGATCTGATTTTCATCAGGATTGCTTCGTAAAAGGTCCCCAGCACACCTTAAGTGTTGGTGGTACCTGAAACCCCACTCCCTGTAAGAACAGCAGCGGTCCCATCTCAACATCCAGGGCAGCAGATGAACAGCTGAAGCAAAGCATGTTTTCCAGCTGTGAAACACACAGTTTGATTGCACAGATCAGCTGATATCAGGGAGGAAATTTTAACTCAGTCATTTACAACCATGAGAAAGCACTGCTTGGCTCCTGCACCAGCCTGAAGGACAGACTGAGGCACAGTCCGTGCTGTCCACTCTGAGCCGTGCTGCAGGTCACCTAGGGGCAGAAGGCTGCAAATCACAACAGATCTAATTCAAAACCTAACACAAATCCATGTAAAGCAAAATAGCCACACCGGCTCCTTGGACAGCTGCATGAATTCTAGCAGACTTAGAGCCTGGACATTTTAAGTACTACAAGTGTTTCCTTGAGGAGTCCTTGGGAGAGCTCAGCCTGGGGAGCATTTTCAACTTGGAGTTGGTCTCGTGTGGATTTAACAGAGCTGGAACTGAGGAGTAGACACATCAGCCTGCCTCACACCTCGCGCAGGGTTTTGACTAGGGTAGCAATGGGAGGAAGAGAGCTTTTTTTGGCTTATTGTGCTCACTTGAGCTACTTTCCCACTTTGGCCACAAAGTATCTGTGTATGGATCCATACCTTGAGGTTGCACCGGGTGCATTTTACCAAAAAATCCAAACTTTCACATTTCTTCCTTTTTTTTCTGGCTGAGCTCCACTGTCCAAGTACCTGCACATATAGAAGTGGCTTAAATTGCATTTTTCTTTGTGTCATTTAAATAATTTAGGAACAGTGAGCAGAGGGAGTGAATATTAAGTATTTTAAAGGTCTCTCAAGAATCCCTGAGAGAGAATTACAGGATACTGCCTGCAATTAAAGCAGAGCAGGCACTTTTCCTTTGTCAGACTCAGAGTAGGTAGTGCATGAGAACAAACATTTAAGTTACAAAATATTTAATGTAACTGCACTATTCCTTGAAAATGTATTTCTTCCTTTTCACATGCACAAAAAGGAAGACCGTGTCTTGTATAATAAAATGTTTTTCCGTACTTCTCCTTCTATACTATTCACACATAAGACACTCCATGTTGTAGAGGTTTCTATAGCAACAGAATAAAATCTTTTACAATAGTAGCTGTTCTTTTCCCAGGTATATTGGCAAGTCATAGTTTAGCTTTGAAATGAAGCTTCCTGTCTTTATGGAGCTGCACATCCAGAGTGAGAAACCATATTTTTCAGTTAGTTTTCTTGAGTAAATAATGATGCCTTGACTCAAATTAGCAAATGGAGAAATGAGTACAGGAATTTTAGTGGCAGAGAGCGCATTACTGTGTCTGAGTGCTTCATAAGCTTTGAAGTATGCATTCACATATGCCTTTGCTACCCTCAGGAATTTACTGCCCTCATTTCACAGGAGACAGGGAGAAGACAGAAGCACATAGAGAGTACGCGCCTTGCCACAATTATACAAAAGGGCTGTGGCTGAGTGGGCTGTGAGATGAAGTGGTGCACTTGCGAGGCTTTTGCCCTCTCTGGTATGCCATTTTGTGAACACCAATGAGGGGGAAAGGATTATTTGTGTTCAGCTTGATCTCCCCATCAAACTATGCTGAAGTTTAAATGAACTTCTTTTCCTGCTCCTTCATTTCATTGCTCCTTGAGCTCTCAAGGTCTTGTTCCTGAGCATGAAGTCTTTTTTTTCAGCATTCATTTTCAAGAGTCACCGCAATCCCATCCCCATCTCTGCTGTCACCACAGATTGGTTCCTTGTCCTTTCATACTTCCTTGGACTCACTTCTCCACTCAAGTATGTTCAATTTCTATCTCCATCTTCCAAAGACTTTGTGAATAAATTCTTTTGCCCAAGAGTTCACTCATTAGTAAGGCTTATTTTTCATCTTTCACCTCAAACTGTTATTCTGTCCCAATTCACACAATATCCTTTCAGGACAAAGAGCATTTCAAGTTGCATTTGATATCAGCAGCATACATTTATGCTACTGGAACAACATAAAGGCATAAAGGATCCTGATATCATCATTCTTGTTTTGGAGGATGAGTGTAAAAAGACAGTAATCTCACAAATCAAAAAGATGAAACGCGCCCGTTCTTTGTCCTCCATTAGTTTATTGTGCATTCAGGCTATTATTCAAACTAAGATTTTTGTTTATACAATAAAGAAATCTTTCTGTCATATCAGTCCCTAGGAGACAAGAGGTACAATCTGTATTTGTTCTGCAACACTGTTTTCCCAGGGCTTGGACAGTACAGACAAAATCCAGTGCCAAGCACACACACAAACAGAGCTAGTCCAGCAGGAGGGAGGAAGACCTCCCCACTCCAAAAGCATTGGCAGGTCAGTTCTCCTGGAGAATATGCTACAGAAGTCACAACTCTGCGAGGACCTACTCAGCCTGGTCCAGAGAACTGAAGCCAACATCTTGCTCCAGTTTTAATTGGCTTCTCTGTTTAAATGAACATTTTCTGAAGTGGCTGATGTAACACTGAGTGGAGGGAGTTTCAAGGTGGCCCTCTCTGTGCCATGCAAAATGTTTGGTTTTGAACTGCAACTCTCCAGGCTACAGCCTGGCAGCTATGAACAATGCAAGTGTGCAATTTTAGTGAAATGCTTTTTTGGCCCTATGCAATGCTGAGACCTTCTTTTCCAGTGAGATCATCACATCAAAGCACCAAGCAGACTCAGTCTAGTCGCTGAATTTTGATGTTCTTCAGCTTCCATAAAAACCACAGCAAGATCAACCAAAGGCTCAGGAGAGGCAGGATGAATCTTGAAGTATATTGATTTTATTTTATGGACTATTAGAGCAGATACTTTCACATTAACATTTTCACCATGAAGAGTCACTCTAATTTAACTTGGTTGCTCTTCAGTAATTCAATGAGAGATCAGTTACTCAGCAGAACAAGGCATGGAAGCAGTGAGTAAATAAAGCAGACAGGTTCTGCTACTGTCGTATTACTTCTGTTTTGTCATGCTGAATGTGTCACCAGGGAGCAAGGATTACTTTAATTACCAACTGCTTTAATTTCAAATAGTTATTATGAAAAACTGTGAATCGTGTTAATTTACTTTGGCAGCATGACAATGGGATTGCTTTCAATCCATGTTGGTGGCTTGGGGAGGCTGGCAGGGACAGAGAAGAGAGTGGAAGGAAGGCACTTTCACGCATTTCAGTTTCAGAGGAGCTGATGTCATTCAAGAGAAACATGGCTTTCAAATCACTGCTAAGCTGGAAATGAGTTGAGTCTGCTGACGTAGCCTATCAGAATCTCTATATTGATAAAAAGCAATCCAGAAATATTCATTAACTTCCATTTCAGTAGTTTGGAACTGAAGCAGCTGGTGGAAAAGGTTTGTTCCTTTGACTTCTGCCTTTCCATATGCTATTTTGACCTTTTAAAACTCTCTCTGGGTTAACTTGGAAAGTGTGTCCAGCCCCTAACCAGACACCTGGAAATAACACGTTGAGGTATAGCTAGAAATGCATAGTGATAACAGTCTTTTTGAGACTTCTGAGCTTGATACCCCCTCAGAGACAAGATACTGAGCCTAGGTGTGACACAGGACACCATGCACCATGCCATGACGCACATCTCTCTTCCCCTCCATCCTGGTGAGCCTCTTTAAAGGTCAAGTGAACTTCTAAACTCAGGCAGTTTTATGTACCTGTTAGTTGGTAACCAAATGTCCTGCTTCCACTCTATTCTTTGCTGCCCAAAGTTAAACACTGTTTCATCTCCACCACATAGAAAAATAAAATAAAATACAGTTTCGATATTTTTTTAAAATAAGCTCAGATGATCTCAGCAATCCACTCTCCAATTCGGACTCATGGACGGCCAAATCAGCTCAAGTGGGAAAACTATGAATAAATGATTGAGGACAAAAACTTCTTAACCACATTTCTGTGCCCAAGATGATGCATGAAGAGCTGTATCATACCCACAAAATGCAAATCAGCATCTCTTGAGATTACAGAGCCTTCAGTGCCTTTTTTGATTGATACACAAGTAATATTTAACAAGGCTGAAAAAATTCAAACAAGGAAAGTTGCTAATAAGGGTGTTATTGTAAAATATAAATTCTGGACCTTAAAGAATTAAGGAGAATGCAAATGTCACCCCTGTAAGTTCTTTGAGTTAATGGACATTTCCAACAAATCCAAACATACACTGAAATTCTTGGTGACTGAGGGAAGATCAGCCACAAGAAGCACTCTGTCTTTTTATTCCCATATGGAAATGGGAATACATGAGGGCCTGTTCTAACAGCTGTCCTGGGACTCTTTTGTCACAACACCTCAGACAAGATCAGGACACTGACAGCTCAAATTCTCTGCATGTGGAACAGAAGCACCTTTCTGTTCATTCAGAATTTGGCAGGATCAAGGAGGGACCTCAAAAATAATGAGGTGAAATGAATGGTGAAAGGAAGCAAGCATCACTAGCTGGGATCAGGATTGCCCTGATTACAAGGCGGCCAGACAATGCTCCTGAATACTGCAGTGAAAGAAGACATGAAGCAGAAGACATAGTACTTTGTTTAAGGATAACCAGCTGTCTTAGTTTCTAACAGAAGTTACGCTTCTCGTAGTGTCTAGTATGAATTTATCTTGTACCTCAGAGATACTGATAACATCCTGGCAGTGTTGAACGGAGCCGAGGACATAACTCACTTCCGCATTCCTCTGCCAGTGAAATAGTTAAGGGGGGCATAAGGAGCTGGGAACTGGGAGGGGACAGGACCAGGGCAGCTGACCCAAATTGACCAAAGAGCTATTCCATCCCATATAACATCATGTGATTGGTTCGTTGCGTTTCCGGGTTCTCTTCGTTACGGAAGGGGCTAGCCGGGAGGAAGGGTCACCAGTGGCTGTGAGTCCTTGCTCTGCGTATCCTCTTTATCTATATATATATATATATATATGTACTGTTATTTCTTTTGTTCTCTTTACTATTTTAGTAAATAGCATTTATCTCAACCCACGCATTTTACTGCATATCTCTCTACTTCTCTCCCCCGTCCCATTTGGGGAGCGGGGAGGGTGAGTGAATAACTGTGTGGAACTTAGCTATCTGCTAAGTCAAACCATAACACCAGCTCATCCTTTCCATTCCATTCAAGTAAGCTTGTCTTACTCCTTCCAGTTTATTTTCTAGATGCCTGCATATCATTTCCATCCTCTTCAGAGGACTACATGTCTCCAAGGCAATAGTTAGGTTTGCTGGGTGAACACTAAGCAGTTAGAGCAGTGGTGAAGGCAGCCTCCCACAGCCAGGAAGTGGACAGCCTGCATGCTGTCCCCACTGCTGCCAGCTCCGATGACATCCAGGTGAAGTGTGGGTGGTGATTTTGTTGTATGTTCTTAGCCCTTTCATTAGGGAGAGGAATGGTGTTATGTGAAATTCCTGGAGGGAAGGAATTTCCTCCTCTGAGAGGCAACTGAGCTGCACAGAGAAAGACCTGAGAGTGCCATAGAGTTGGGAGTGGTGAGACAGTGGAAGAGAATATTTTAGCAGAGAGGTTGCTGAAAAGGGACAGAGATAAAAGGTTATCTTGGAGGTCACAGAAATCACTTTCCTAGGGACCACAGAGGAATATAAAGGGTTTACTACAAGCCAGAAACTCACTGATTTGGCTGAAATCAAAGAAGAGATCAGTCCTGCAGAAGGCAAAGAGAAAATAGTTCATGAAACTTTTCTTTCTGCTACCTCTTCCTCAACCAAAGAGTTTTTCTCTAAATCAAATTTTAGCAATCATGGCTTGTTTTCTAATAGCACCTGGCTTTTAAGAGTTCGACACCTTGTTGGTCTTTCAGGGATGCTCACAGTACAGCGCAGTTCCCATGCAGAGTGCTGGCCAGTCCCTCCCAGATCTGCTAGTGAATCATGTCATCGATATATATTGAATTCTGGCTTCACAACATCTAAGTGCCTTAGTAAGGCAAAGCCTCCTGCCTCCGTGGGAGTGGGCACTTCATGGGATGGTCCCTGGGTACCAGGTTAGTGCGGCAGGGACTACACAAGGGTACCCTCTTTGTGAGGACCTAGGTCCACCTGTGCCCAGTGTGTCCCAGGAAGGAGCTGAAGTACTGATATGCAGTTGCTCATCTACCTCACATACCCAGTCACTGCCAACTGGCTCTAAATGCCTCCAAAATCTTCCATTTCTGAATAGACACTATGGCAATTACTTCAGCTTCACAATCATGGAAAAGTTTCCAAGATGACTGGCTTCTTTCTTCCCTTCTTAAACTGTTACCGTAGGGGCAAAGAACATGTTTGTTTTCCACAGTTTTTGTTTGTTTTCCTTTCAAAGCAGAAATAAATAAATAAATGGTCAAGAGTATTCCAGAAATGATAACAAAATGCTTTTCAGAAAACACATTTAAATTTTAAAGTACCACGCTACAGAGGAAAAGTTCCCCTGAGATTTCAAAATCAGGGGCAATGTGAGTGTGATAACAACAAATGACACAAGTGCAAGCCATAGGTATGCTTAACATTTTCTGCGTAGTTTCTGAGGTAGCTTTGAAGACTGGCTATTCTTGTATTTGGATTCCTCAGATTAGCTTCAGGCCATCACAAATGTAAACTGAACTCCAGCTTCCAAGAAAACTAGTTGGAATTGGTAACTTAAAATATTACTCTTGCCACAAGCAAGGGTGGATTGCAAGGAAACGTGTCACATGTTCTGCTTTTATTCTCTACATCTATTGTTTTCTGAAGATTTTTCAGGATTATATTAACCAGAAAGCAATTATCTTTTAATAAGCACTGCAATGTCTAAGCAATGTTCATTTTCCATCTTTTTCTCCCAAGCATCCAGATGCTCTTGCAAATAACAGTCCTAGAAATAATTTAATTTCAAGGATGCCTTTTTATACTCTGATTGCCAGATACCATAGGGGAAACTGGATTACAAACAGACTAAACAGCTGTGTGTATTTAATCCAAGAGCAGCTTTTTTTAGCACTGTTATTTATGCTAATTTAATAATTTATTTTTAAAACCTGTTTAGGAGGTTGACATCTTACTTTTGTCATGTAGCTGTTCTTGCAGTGTGATATCTGGAAAATAAGTCTTGAAAATAAGAAAAGCAGCTTGAAGCACAGAGCTGCACCATGCCTATCCCCGATGTCATCCACTAAGCTGAACAGTGACAGTAAGGGCGCACTGCTGGCCTGTCAGGCCAGCGCCCTCAGACTGGTGAGTGACAGCAGGAGCTTCTCCAGCCCTGCACGTGACTGTGCCTGGGCAGAGTACATTCACACTCCTTGTTCAGTCCTCCTTGTTGAGTCAACACACAGTGCTACAGACACGTGCCCAGTGCAGAACTGTTGAGATGCAAAGCTGTGGTGGTGTGCTTACCCCTGTCCCCAGCTTCCTCCTTCAGCCTGGCTGTTATTTCCAAGGCCTTTGGCATGGGCAGACAGTGAGACACCAAAGACCTTGCTCAGGGCTGACAACAATCAAGGTATAGCCAGGACAGAAGGCCTTGATACTGCCTCAAACTGAGTGCTCAAAGAACTGACAGCAGACACCTGGCTCAACAGGTGCCAACTGAGCAAGCACTAAGTACTACGGCTATGAGGCAATTGTCTCATCCCATAAATAGCAAGCAGCCCACAAGACCCTGGAGTTCTGTTATATGGCAGTGGGTGGCATGACAGGGTCTCCCCTTGAGTAGGGATGTCTCTTGAGGTTACCCACACACAGAAATCCCTTATGCCTTGATGTCAAGGTGCCTTACCGATACCGACTAATAGTTTTAAGATTTGCTAAAATTCAGTCTTAGATTGATTGTGCTAGTATAACCCCTCAGACATAAAACCATTGACCAAGTCTGGGACTAGGAGTGGATTCAGCTGCACCTAGGTTGCCTACCTCTGTGGTTCAAGCAGGTTAGAAAGCAAGGGAGGAGGTTCACACTGAACCTTGTGACCTTCAATGGGAAGGTCTCCTGTATGAGTGTGTTTAACCCTATCCTCTATGCTGTAAATAATCAAGTACACCTTACCATCTCAAATCTTAACTTGCTGTTTTATTTATGATCAAGCTTTGTTAACTTACTGTATTTGATCAATAAATGTATTCTTGTTTCTCTCTTACAACTGAAGTATACAGTATGGTTGTATCCATCTGTGACAGAAGCCCAGCTGGGGAGGTCCTCTGTGAAATGTCCCCTTCCAGACAGCAGTACCATCATCTCTGATTCAAGAACAGATTTTGCATTGCTTTGAGACTATGTTTGATCACGTATTCATGGTAAACTGCCTGACTCACCTCAGCACTAAAATGTCAATGTGCTAACACCACTCTGAGAATTTATTTAAAGTATAAGAGCAATCCCTAAAGCTTTCTATGTTGCCCTAGGCAATATGACCTGTTTGCCCACAAGCACCAGAAGAAAATTTGCAACCTGATCAAAGCAATGAAATCTTAACAGTATTTTATCGTTCTTATTATTTCCTACACTTCTTAATATTGATAAGCCACATAAACCGCTGAAGTCACCATACCCAACAGCATGCTTGGAAGATATATTATATGCACTCTTACACGTGGCAAAATTTGTCAAGGGAGAGCGCGGATGCTTTGGAAATGTACACAGTGGAAATACACAGCAGCTTTTTAAAGACAAGGCTCTACATTGTTTGTGGAAAAAGTTATTCTCACCAGTTCAAGTGTCCATTGCTATTTTTGGCGCTCAATAGTGGCAGCAGCGTGATAAATTTCCCATTCTCAACTTTCAGAGCACAGTGTGAGACTCATCTCTTCACTACGACAATATCCTAATGGATCTGTAAAGTCATCCAGACTCCTCTTGAGGTCTGATCCTTTCTAAGCAAGAGCTTCCGAAAGAGAGCAGAGTTATTGCTCACACGTTACCCTCACACACACCCTGCCATGCAGTGCCTCTGGCTCATAAAGACATCATGGGGATGAGCCATCCTGTCTTTTGCGGCAGTAAACATGCCCAGATTTCCTATCCTCACACACAGAGCTTAACTATCTGCTGTAGAGAAAAGTATCTTAAAGCTGAAAGCTGCTTGATGAATCAAAGCGAAATGAATGGGTAAATTAGAGTAAGTTTTCCTCCACAGAAAGAAATCTATAGAAAGGAATATTATGGAATTCCCAAGAGTCCGTCTGCCCTGGAAGCAGCAGGGGATGTAGTCATTTGTATGTCATGGTGTCAGACAACATTCGTTGTCCCTATCCCATGGTGCTTGGGGCCACCTGAATGCCAAGAAACGCAATGACCAGCTGTCATAGGGTAACCAAAATCAATGAAAAACAGGAGAGGTCTATGAACTGTCAGTCTAAAGGCAAGCAAAAGTTTTGGAAATGTCCTTTCTTCAGCCCTGTACTTCTCAGTACAGTTCGCAGACTAGGAACAATCAGCACCACTCTGACTCTAGTTCCATGATAGTATTTCAATGGTTCATTAAATTGGAATTGCCTTTGACATAATTATTCTGCCTCCTTGTCAGTCTGTGTTTCTAATACTGATGCAAATCCAAAAAATCAAATAGAAGTTGGTTCAACATTTAATGAGAAATTATTGCTGCAGATATCAATGTAATAAATTACTCACTAGTAATAAATATAGTTTTAAGGGCTTGGTCATAAAGTCTTGCCAAGGCAGGTGATTTCAAGGACTAAATTTCTGTATTGTTCAATTGTCATCTGTCAAATCAGAGAATGGAGGAAGAAGTTACTCTTGGATAGGGAAACTCATAGATGCGGCTAGATCTCCTCTTAGAAGCAGGCTTTTTTCCTCTAACTGCAGACTTCTTAGTAGAGCAGATCTCTGCAGGCCTGTGATTTATCTAGAGCTGATGAGCTTCAGCTTTCACTGCAGTCATGAAAAAACCAAAGGCATTATTCACTGACTCAGGAAGCATCCATCTAATAGCTACTTATTAAGCCAAATTAATCTCTTTTATATGACAAACTTTAGTCCTTGACCACTTAATTATGTGTGAATAACCCTGCTTACTCTTCAGGAGATGTGCCAGAAGAATGAGATATCCTAAGCATAATGGCTAACATCAGTTTGAGGCAAAGAATACTAATCAAGCACTGAAAATACTACTTGTTTTCTTCACATGTAAAAAATGGAAAAGTGACAGCTGAGAAAGGTTCCGTAGCAGTTAAATTATCGCTAAACAGATTTGCACTTCCCTTTCAAATTATCTATAAATAATATTTATACAGTGTCAGTGGCATGAGTTTTTATTCATTAAGCTGTGCTTTTATTACAGTAACTCATGGAGCCTCCACCACAGACCAAGAGCATTTTACACTCCACAAGTCTTTAACAGCTCATCCCAGAAATCTGACTCTCTGTGAAGCACAATATTTCAAAGGCAATGAAAAGAGATCTTCTCATTCAAAGGGGAGAAACAATGATAAAGACATAAGGACTACAAGGACAAAGTTATGAGACTTTTATTCAAGGCTTGATGGTAGTTGCAAGTTGAATGTCCAGTTCTGCAAAGACAGAGAGCATTTATAAGGATGAATCAATCATTAAAGAACACCTCATTCCTTAATGCTTTGAGATCCTTTGTCACAGTCTCTGGCACACATGCCAGATCTACTCAAAGGGTTTGCCAGGCTTGTATGCCAACTGTTGCAGTATAACAGATATTTTCCAGATAAACTTAAGATCTTCCTCTAATATACTCATTCCTTTTTTATGTGGTCTATCCTTTGAAGCCTGAACAGCTCTTGCAGATACCCAGACAGATTCATGTAAGAATTCCAGAAACTTTTAAAGGTTTCTGGCTGCTCTGACTTCTGAAGAAGAAAGCTTAATTAAATCTCACTTATTCTTCTTAAGTTGCAGTAAATGCAGCTTGGATGCAGATGCACAGCCAAGAATGGGAGAGTTAACACACAAATCCAGAGATGATTCAGACTGTAATCCTACCAAAAACCTTTCTTCTCTCTTTTCTATTGCAATGTACTGAAGATTTTTTGCAGAACATTCACAGGCTGTTCCCCATTTTCTCATAAGATCTCTGATGTTGCTCTCTGACACTGCAGTCATAAATCTAAGTTGTGGACAAATATTTGTCACCATTTAGAAATCAGCAATTATGAATCAAGCACATGGAAGCGTGAAGCCAAATCCAGCAACAGCTTTTCTATACAGCAGATAATGATTATGATAAATATTTCATGCCATTAGATAAATAATTTCTATACTTTCTTTTAACAGAGACATATTGATTAGTAAATGGCTGTAGCTAAGTATAATGGTAACTTTCCTTAAATTTTCAGTATAGTTTCTAAGTGTAAGGAAATCAGAGATTGATGCAAGTAGCTACAGCTAGAATCAAACTGAGATATTTGTCAGACAATGCTAGATATCAATACCCAGAAATAGTTCTATATACACATGCACAGAAATAGGATGCTGTCAAAACTGAGAAAAGAATCTGGTTCAGCAGATTTAATAGCCTTATGATTTAATAGACTTTAGTAAGTACTGGCAAGAGGTTTTGTGAATACATTTCCATAAAACTTAGCTTGATAATGAAATATTCTGGAAATTAAAAAAAAAAAAAAAGGCAATTGCAACAGCTTTTTTTTATCAGTAAAAATACCGCTTGAAAGCCTTTCAATTTCAACAGTTAAACCGTCAGGGTGCTTTAAAATACAAAATGCAGTAGAAGAGAATCATTTTATAACACGCTTGGACAGAGTAAAACTATTATTAAAGTGGAAAGTATTCCCGAACTGGTTCACAGTAATAGAAAAATGCCAGAAGCCTTGAAAGCACCTCAGAAGCCCGGTTATTTTTCCTTTAGATAAAGTTCATTTTGTTCAGAAAATAGATTGGTCTGTTCTGTGGTCTAATTTATGAGTAAATAACATTTTATCTTTTTTCTATTTTTTTTCCCTGCAACCTTAAGGAATTTATGTAGTTGTTCTCACTCTTGGCTATGGAGCAATTTCCATAGACACAATGAAGCAGTCTGTGTTCAGGTTTGGCACGTGAATCTACTTTTAAAAAACAGTGCCTGTATATTGCCTTTGTTTTGGTGTTTCCAAGTACACATATTTGCCCCAAGAACAGTTCCAAGATCAAGAAGTATCTTTGCACTGTTTTTACCAGGCTCAGAAAGATTAAAATTGCATAATTAAAGATATATTCATTATTATATTAGCATTATTATATTAGCAGAAATATTACATTATTGTAATGGACGTACAGGGACTAATTAAAATTCTGTAGGAATTTTCATTTTTGCGTGCTGGATTTTGTAACTTTTATATTCTAAGTATAGGTGTGGGAGAGGACAACTGAGGCAGGCAGAGGTTCTTCTGCTCATTCTTCAGAACTCCATGTCTTGCTCCTTGCCCCTCTCCAGACCTCCTGAAGATTTTTATTATACCCATATCCTATTCAATTTGACACTGATGTCCAGCAAAGAAAAATTTAGGCCCAAACCATTTCAAGCAAGTGAAAAGAGGGTCTGTGTAATGGAAAGTTCTCAGTGATGTTAGCACTGAGTGGTAGCACCAGCCTGTTATAACTTGTCATAGAGACAGATTGCAAATACACAGGTCCCTCAAAAAGTAATGCCTCCTATTTATTTCCGTGGAAATTACTACATACACAAAGAGCACAATAACACTATTTGATAGAGCAGCCCTCATGCTGCACTGAGCCACTAAGCACATCCAATACAAAATAAATCTTCCCAGAAGCCAGAGCCAAATTGGACTGAACTAAGCCACAGTGCTGTTAACAAAAATGTTGTATCTTTTCCACTGCCAAATCCAGTCTCACCACTTATTAAATATTACACATGACTTACTATATCTATTGTCATAAACACACAATTATAAATGTTTTATAACACATTCAGAAACAAGTACTTTGATTGCTTCATAGATAATGGAGATTGAAGCTCTTTGCCAGCAGTTCTTTAGGCACACTGTCCACGCAGAACATCTCCCTTCTGATGGCTTTAATTCTTGTGCGCAGGGAAGTAATTCAAACTGGCTTTTTTCACCAGTGCGTGGGGAAGAGAGAAAGAGGAGCCACAGTGACTTTCACCAAAACGAGCGAGATCAAATCATTCTGGGATTTGCAAGCAAATTTATTTGCTTCATGTTATCTTTCATTTTCATAGAGCTTGCTTCCAATTGGAATTCAAAATAGAGAAATTATTTTAAAAAGTTCTTACAGAACATCCATTCTGCAGTCTTAGAGGAGTCAGTGAGTTTGCGTTGGGCTGAGATAAGCACTCAGTTACCTGAACCAAACTTTCTGAGATTTTTCATTTTATAAATAAGATCTTAGCTGTAATCAGAAATATGAGAGAGCAAGGCTGGTCTTGGGCCTGAGGGCTCCAGTCATTATGCTTCTATTTCTGGCTCAGACAAAGTCCATCCATTTGACCTTTGGCCAGTCTTTTTGGCCCTTCTCCATCAGTCTACTGAATTCAAAAAGGAGATAACAATACATCTCTTTCCTTCAAATGTTGTTCTATATTTCCTACTCTTAATGCAGCTACAATGGGGACAGCAGTTAACTGCTTTAAATAGAGAATTGTCATCTCTGTTGGACCCCAAAGCATTGATGTAAAATCATAGCTTGTAGTGCTGTATATTGAAAACACATTTCATTTTCTCGGTAATTTCCTACATTCCCAACGTTGTTTAAAAAACACTTTTAAATGAAAAACTGTACTCAATAAAGGCATTCAATAGAGCCTTTAGAAATCTATAGCTAATAAGAATGCTTTAGTTCAAAGAGATTGTTAATAATTTTAAGCATTGTGTTTTGCAATGGAAAACATCGAATATGCTGATGAAAGCGGCAGTAGACCATGCAACGTCTTTTCAATTCATTCATACCATCATGCTCATGTCTCAGCCAAAGTGATGGTTGCTATACAATTAGAATTGCCCAAAGATTGGCCTGAACACTGGATCTGAGAAAGCATCAGTTAGAAGAGGCCTGTGCTGAATTTCCTTTCTCTCATTGAAACATACTAAGATTTACTGAATTTTTTTTAGTATAAACATTTAAGGGCTTTGGAAGCTAATGCAAATTATCTAGCAGTTTAAATGGAGCTTAACAGCAAGTTTTCACACTGCCTCTTGATTTGGCAGATGTTATGATACTCATTAGAGGAGAGACTGATACTAAGTCCTTTGCAACTGATGTGACAGTAACAGAATAGCTGCTGTTCCAACACACTTAATCAACATTTTGGTGTGAGTATACCATGTAGCAAAGTCATGAATTTCATCTCCTAATATCTGTTTTAAACTCATCCAGGTTAATAACCTGAGACAGGATACGTATCCATTCAAAAATGGATAGTTGGAAAAATAAAGTCAGTGCAGATCTCGGGAGAGACCAATTTCTTTTAAAGCCAGGACCTCAAAAAAAGCAAAATAAATTTCCCAGATCTCACTGCCAATTACACACATCACTCTGAATTCTTGTATCAACTGTGGTGCATTTTCCAATTACAGGCAGTAAAGTAGGCTGATACCACTGAGATTAAGGGGGAAAAAAAAAAAAAAAAAGCACATTTTCAGAGGTTTGTAATTTGCTGCCAGTTTCTTTGCACTGCAATGGAAAGCTAGGTTGCTGGTGGTTGAGCTCAATAGACACATCATATGGGAGCTGACTAAATTATCCAAGTAAAACCTAGAAAACAAGAATTTAAATAGAAGTTTATCTAACATAAATCTTACCCTAGTTGTCTGGTTTTACTTCCCAAAGCATTTTAAAGAGACTTTTTTTCCACAGACTGGAGATCTTCAACAAGCAGACAGAGAAAGAGTGCCCCATTTGTTCCTGCCATGTGACACAGTAGTTGGTGAATTTTCACTGGAAAAATGGTTTTGATCTTTCTCATTCTCAGGATGGCCCAGAACCCACGTTGGTACTGGACTTCATATGTAAAACTTTGTTCCTTCTTGGAAAAAGTAAGACTGTAATACAGAGAGCTAGTGTAATTTTTACAGTTTGATTTGCCGAACAATTTAGATATGGCCCATAATTTACATTTTTCAAGAGATATTTCAATTCATAAAACCCTTAGGATTAAAGTTTAAAATATCCTATCATAAAATCTTGACTTGTTTATGCTTTAACAGCAAAGTGTAACCCTAACATTGTGAGCTCATCTTAGCCTTAATGGTCTCTCCAGTGACAGTACTTTAATCCATAAAAGACGCTGAGACAGCTGAAGCTCGCATTTTAAGCCATGAAAACCTAAAAAGGCAGCCAGGAGTGTGTTGGTGGGTGAAGTGAGAAGTTTTCAGCTCCATGCATCTGTTTCCACGACATCTTATTCCTGGCTTTGATAGACACAGTTGTGTCCTCTCCCCTATCTGCACTTGTTCATTCAGAGTATATCTGCAAGGAGTTCTTTCCTAGACCATCACTTTTATATCTCACCTTGCACCTACACATGTTGCTTCTTCCTATAGAGCATCCAGCCATGGCTGCTTTTCCAATTCAAGGTATCCCATACTCTGTCTTACCTCATAGGCCCTTTTTTTCTGAGCAACACCAAGAGACTGATAGGTTCATGGTGCCAATCTGCATCACACGCCCATGAAGCTTCCAGTTCACTGTGCTGTTATGTATGAAAGGTAACCCAGAAGTTAGCAACTTATAAACTGACTCAGAAACTTAATTCAGACTATTTCTTAAAACTTTCCTGGCTGTGATGACTAATGAAGGTCATGGTTACCATGCTAAGTCTGTTGCTTAATTTATTGTCTAATGAGATATTTTATTTCTCAATGTACAACTAAATGTTGGTTGTCATGATGTGTACTTGGCTTATACAGTCTCTGAGGCTTTTTTATTTAGCTCTGTTCAAAGCTCTGTTCCAGAGCAACGCCTGTACAGTCTGTGATGGGCAGTAGATTAATACAACATAGCAAAATGTTTTCAACTAACGCTGTGTTCTGTGTTGGCGTAAAAAAGCCGCACAATCCATCTAGGAAGTCTTTAAGCAAAGTTTTGCTATTTTCAGTAATTCTTTTCTTTGCAGCACTAGAGAGCAAAACCAAAATATTCTATTTTCCACAACAGTTACTTCAAAAGAAGATGAAAGTAAGAATTGAGAATGGTGTTGCTCCATGCACAGAGAACAGCCTAAGAAACAATGAAAAACGAGTGCATTATTTTACTGCTCACAGTTTTACCAGATTCTGGTATCACAGCCATGATTCAGCTCACAACTCTCTCATATCTGTTTTTAGTAGAAGGTAACTTTCTCTCTACATGAAAGCACACAATTAATTTCTTTATTTAGAGGTGAGGGCAGATTTCCACTCCAAGATTTAAATATACTGAGCCTTGCAAGCTACACCATGCACTTCTATTATTATGCTTTCAGGTTCCATTTTTTTATGCCTAGCATATTAGAGAAAAAGCCTTCTGACTTCCTGATGATGCATTTAAACGAATAAAGGGAGCCATGGGGGATAGCTAGAGGCCTAAAAAATAGAGCGCACTCAATGCTTTTATGAATACTTACATTTAATTAAAGAGCACCATATGCCATCAAAAGTACTGTTGGCTGGGTAACGTCCCTTTTAACAGATGTGATTACAGACATAGGGTAAATATTATGCAGGAAGACATAATAGTAGCACAGCCCATCGGGAAAGGAGAAACCTGGTAATACAAAAGCTACTCTAATCAGTAGTGTGCTATTTGGCAAGGATATAGGCTTGCTCTGGAAAATACCTACCTTTCAGTCTTACACAGCAAAGCTCTCGAGCTATCCAAGCCTCATGCTTTAGACTTATCTTGAGAACACACATTGCTCCCCTCCAAAGCATACAAATAAACTGCAGGCTTTATATTTTACCTCATAAAGAGATCAGGCAGAACTACAATTGACATTTAGTGCAAAACAACCTGTATCAGAAACCTCATCCATTCATCCACGCTTACAACACAAGCACTTGGCCAGCTGGCTCCTGTATCCATCATCAGTGAGAAAACTCCTGCTGGGAGCTGGCCTCTGCACCAGCAATAGGCAGAAAAAGAAGCACCAGGCAATCATCAGCTCCGTCAGAGCAATCTGCACCCCAGAGGCATGTAAGAGAGCACTGGAGCTTTTCCAGACTGCTGGGTGTAATATAAAACCCATTACCTCACTGTCAGGAGAGCCATTCCTCCAAGCCCTGGTGCTCTCCTTCCTCCCACTCTGCCAGGCTGGGAATGGAGGGTAGACAGATGATTTAACTGAAAAAGGAGAGGATAAGAAAACAGTAACAGGAAAGTGAAACAAACGAACAAACAAACAAAAAGAGAAAGAAAAAGTGAAAATAAAAAGAAAAAAGAAGTGAGGAAGAAAACATAGTGGGAAATTTAAAAGCTGTCTGAGCTTTAATGTTACGTCTTGCCCATATGAATTGGAGGACAACTGCTGTTGTGTGAAGGAAATATGTGCTAATGGAAAATGGGAAAGGCACGTAATGATGCATTAATTCCTTGCTTATTTGTTTTTATTGCTACAATATCTCTAATATAAAAATATATTTTCAGATCATTTGTATCAATTTATGTGATTTAATGCCATGGACAACATAGCTTTACATCCACCTCAGTAACTGCAAGATAAATAACTGTTAACTGAATCAATATGGGCTAAAACAAATCTGAGCTACAGGGTTGGGAGGGTGTCAGTTGCAACCGTCAGAATGTAATATTTGCTGTGAGTAATTATTCTTTTCTGCTGGCATGGAAACATGCTTTCAGCTGCTCTTGGCTTCAGTCAGGGTTCCAAACAATTAAGGTAATAGAAAATTCCCCATTAATGTCTATGGGTGAGCTAACATCTTTGGAAAATGGTTGTAGTTCAGCTAGTGTACGTGTCTGACAAGAAATTAAGCTGAAAGAGGATGTAAAAATTGCATCTGTCAAAAGATAAGAATGGATAAAAGTTACTTGCTTCTTATCAAGAAAGGTGATGCTCCACCATTTTGACTGATGTCACTGCACAGATTTCAACTCTGAAAGGAGGTCCTTCCTTAACAATAATATTGTATTTGTCAGGAACGAGCTGTGAGAAGTCTTTTCATCTCCTTCTTTCAAAAGATTACTAGTCTCATGTAGAGGAAGAAACTACTGATGCTCACTGTCCTGATGTTAGTAAGCCTCTGGTACAGTCCCATTTTGTTCTCAGAATACAGCCTGAAAATAAGCCTCTGTAAGGTAGATACACATGAATATATTAGCCTGTCTGTTCAAATGAGAAGGTGGCTCAAGTCAGATCAGAGTCTGTCTCATCTATTTTGTGTCTGTACCAATGACTTAGGTGATGGGTTAGCATGTAGATTATGCACACATGTGAAAGAGAAGATTAGTATTTGAAGTGAATTTGAACAATTGGAGGAATTGTCTGAACACAATAACATTAGAAGTACAAAGGACCATGCCAGGAAGAAAAACCAGTTCTCTTTCTTAGCCACTTTTCCAGTACAAGGCTTGTTCCTTTTGAAGGCCACTTGCCAGAAGCAGCAGGCAAATCTTAATTAACAGTTCTGGCCAGGCTGAGACTTGTACGATCAAGAAATGTTGCAAGACAGACTGCATTAGTGTACTCTGGACAGGGCTTGAGGCCTCCAGTTGGAATTTCTCAGAAAGATACAAGAAGACCGAGTAGAATTCAGAGATGAATAGTCACAATTTTAAAGATTTGGAAACATGATATATAGGAACAGGGCAAAAATTTAGCTTTTTCTAAAACTGGAATGAAAGGAAACTAAGAATACTGCAAAGTTACACCATATGTCAAAAAAGATGGTGATTGAATATTGGTGAAAGGTAGAACAATAAACCAGTCAATCTGCAGTAAAGGAAATTTAGGTTAGATAGTACGAAAGTCTCAGTGTACCACTCATTACATAGCAATCCAGGGAGGTAAACCCTCAGGAATATACTGAAATGTCAAAATATCTTGTCCATAAGCCCTCTAACTCTGACATGTTTAAGAAATGCAGATGTTCCTGACCCTGTGTCTGAGGAGAGGCACCAGTTATACAGCTTTCTGAAATTTTTTCCCTCTTGGTTTCTTTCATTCCTTAATAAAACTCACAAACACTGACAACAATGCTTAAAGGAAGACCTGTAGCTGTCCAGAGACTGTACCTAAATGATCACCAGATGCAATGGCACTTAAGAGAAAATCCACAAGGCCCTGGGGGAGGAAGAGGGCTTAAATGAAGAAATGTGTTTTGGCAGAGAAAAAAAAAAAAATTCACCAATTAAAAAGAGCAGACCTCCAAATGGAACAAGTTACCAGAATGAATCGAATGGAATGTTCATCTCAGCCTCCCTTCAGCAGTTACTTGCATGAAATGGTCGATGCAGTCAGGGAAAGAGTCCTTCCTCTTCACTTCAGCACAAACAATGAATTTATGTACTAAGAGTATTCCATACTCACTGAGAGAATAAGCCAGCAACATCTTCTGTAAGTGTTTTAAAATAAGCCTAATTTTTCCAAGTAAAATTTTCATACAAAATACACTTCTAACCTGAAAGCTTCTCAGTACACTGTGAACTTTTATAAAGGTACAACAAATTACTTCAATTAAGTCTTTTTTTTTAGTCTGACAGTGCTAACCTTTTTTTTTGTTAACCATTGACAGAAGACTTGGTGTTTAGGTGAATTTCCCTAAATTGCACTAGAATACTGCCAATATCTAGGGAGATTAGACTCTCTGCATTATTTTTAACATTCCTTCTTTTGACTACTGGTGTTTGAACTTAGTTTTCTTACTCCCAGCAAGCAGGGAGTTAGCTTGACTGAAGCAGCATGCTCCTTCCTCACCCTCCTTTACCAGTAGGCTGTGAGTGCCATTCTTTTGCCCCCATTCTACTTCAGCTGGCAGTGAACACATCCAACGTGCACTGTTATTTAGAGAAGTGAATTAGGAGAGGACTATCTAATTACTTCTAAGAAATAGGACTGTTTAGTAATCAGACAATAGGACAACGTTTCATTGCTTTTCCAGCTTCTCAGTAGCCAGCACTGCCATCAACACAATTTCTCTCAGGTGTGAGTCACCACAACTGCTTCTGCCCCACCTCTCATCTTGCCTCCTATCTTCTTTTTGTGCTTCTCTTCACTCAGACAGACAGTCCCACTAAACTACACCCCAGATACCTTGTGGTCAGTGTGCCATCCCACCTTTTCCACACTGATTTTTGATACGGGAGAAGATTCTTTATCTGTGACCAGATGAAAAGACAGTAAGTTATTCTGTCACTCTCATTACACCTCTGCCTCCAAACAGTTCCAGGAAAATCTACCAGCTCCAGCTGTCCTGTGTGTCATCCATCAAGAGAACCTTGGGAAATGCTTAGAAAATAAAGAACCCAATTTCTTACTATGGATGTTTTGAAACAAAGTAAAATCCTAGTATCATGGCTGCAAAATAGGAATCTCTAATCCCAGTATTCCCAGGAAATGCTGAAGTCCCCAGCACATCTAAAAGAGTGAATCCATCAGTGCTTTGCAAATCGCTTGGGGACCCTTAGAGAGAATGCCCCATTACAACTTCAAATGTTGGTATTATGACTCTCTGCCAAATGCACAAATAAGTACTACACAAAGAAAGGAGAACATATCTCTGTAATGTCGTTGATTGTAACCTATTATCTGAGTACCCCTGAGCACACTGTGCTTCTGAGATCTACTGATTGAAGAAGAGTGCTAGATAATAAATGCTGTTGGAAGCCATTGAAAAATCAGCAGGTTGCTGTCACACGACTAATGATAAGTGAAAACAGATAATGCTACCAAGATAAAAGCAGTACGAATGGAAGAAATTGTGTGGGAGAGAGATCTGTGGAGGTGATGGTAAAAGAAAATGATTCAGAAAACTTAAAAATGTGTATTTTTCACTAATTTCTTGCAAGCTTTTCAATCTACAAAACACATGCTGCGACAATAATTATAGATAATTGTAGATCTGCAGATGCCATGTTGTTTCTGTTGTTATAAACAATAAAACTGTCCAGACAATCAAGACTGACAAATTATAGTCTTTGGATCCATGCAAGCATGCACACATGAAAAAAAAAATGTCACTAGGTGGAGTAGGCTATGAATTCACAACTACTCTGATTACTACCCAGGCATTTGCTCACAAGAAGAGTGATTAGCCACCAGATGCTGACAGAACAGGTAAAATTTACCTACAGGCACATAACCAGAGAGCAGCCGGAGTGCTGCCCTGATTTCATACCCCTTTCAATTCATATGAAGTAACGTTTATTTGAGACCACACTGTATTTGAGTCCTCAGTGTGTTTAGTACATTAAACACACCTACAGCTCTTCCTGCCCATCGTTTTTGTTTGATCTTCTTGACATTTGTGACTCCTATTCCTCCAAAGAGTCAAAGTACTCAACACAGTTTTTAAATAAAGATCAGACATCTCCAGGAGGGCAAGCCCTGGCCAACCTACTGCAAAGAAGCTAAATGAATTTCCTTTATAAGTATTCACTGCGGAAGACGCTGAGGAGATTCCTGTGCTGGAACACTTTGGTGGAGGATAAGGGGCAGCAAATATCTAAGAGTTTAAGTGACTGTAGAAGTTACTGAACAAACTGATAAAATGAGCATTAATGCATCCCCATTATTCCCTGAGAAGTTCTAGGAGAAATCAAGGATGAAATAGGTGAGCTACCAATGGTGGTGGGTGAGTGGTGCGTTTTCTCAGGCGCAAAAACCACACTGATTTTCAAGAGAGACCTTGGGAACTCCAGGGTAAAGATTTGGTAAACCTAATGTCTGTACCAGGCAAATTAGAAGAAACTCTAACAAAGGAATACAAGGACAGAATTACTCAATTCCTGGATAAATACAATCTAATTTGGAAGAGCACAGCTTCCACACAGGGACATATTCTCTTACAGATTTCTGAAGTGGTTAAACAAACAGTGTAAGGACAGTTGTGGTTTCTTCTTAACCTGAAAAAAACAGTGTCTGAGCATCCAGCTTGACAACACTGAGAGGTCATGAGGAGAATGAAGAGCGGCCAAAATAAAGGTGGATTGTAACATTTTTTTAATGGAAAATGTTGATTTACTAAAACCAACTGCAATTCAGCATAAGGTTTTCACAATAGGTTTGGAAGCCCGGAAGGAGTTTCCAGTCAAACCCCAAATGCCCCACCATTTCTTCAGCACTCATATCACCATTGGGTTATTGCTTAGTCTAAAAATAACAGTGAAAAAAAAAGAGCATTTTTGAGCTTCAGATTTCACATGATAAGAAAATGATGTCTTCAACTTCCCCTGCTCCTCAGTCATTAAACTTTTAATCGCAATTTAAAGCAAAAGAGACCTCATCTCCCCCTCACTCATCCTTCAGGATCAACTATTCAATCACTGTCTTGTAGTATATGCACAAACCAGCCATGCAGTCTTGCCCCTCACTACAGATATATATGCTATCATATTGATCAGCTCGTACAAGACCCGCCAGCATCTTCCTTATAAACAGGGCCCACAATCTGACAAGTCGAAACTGTGGTTACAGATTTTCAAAGCAGCAGTAGCTTTTTCAAACAGGAAACATTTGTCTGAATTATTTCCCCTTCTATCTATTTTATCACTTTGCAGTGCCTTTATGCTACTGCCACAGCTATTTGCACTTAAACATTCATTCCAGAGAAGCAGCTGCCTATATGGCAGTTTTCTGGTAAGGATGGATTGTATTGTATTTACCTTATCACTCTAATGAGTAAAAAAAACACTAACGGTGGATTCCTCATTCAAGAAAAAATGCAGATGCTGTTTTGCTAAAACACTACATGAACTTTCCCAAGGCAAAACATTCACATTAACTAGCTGAAATCATCAAGCAGCACAGGCTTAGAAACTCTTTTCTTGGTCTTACATAGTTGCAGAAAGTCTCCTGTATAAATTAGCATTTGCTGGTGCCAGTGTCAGGATTAAGCATAAGGTCTTCTGTATATGTTACATTGTCAGGAAAAACATGAAGGGCTGTCTGCCCTTCTCCTTTCTGGGGAGAAAGATGGAAAAAAGAAAAAAAGGATCATTTTATGCCAGCAGATGGCTACAACTCATTACTGCGTAAATATACAGCACAGAAAGTGGAACATTAAATTAATTAGCATTCACTAGGAATGTTTAACAGGGAATGATATGTGCTCATGCCATTTTTTTTCATGTCACATTAATTGAGCACTAGGTAACTGACAGAATGCATTAAACTAACCATGGCTTTCACTAACAGTAGTAGATAAGCTGAAAACTTCTCTCACAGAGACTTTCTTTCCTTGCAGACAGAGTGACGCAGGAGGCAGCTGCACACAGCCTCTCACATGGCTCTGGTGCTGCTAACTTACTGTGGTGTCTGCTTCACCAGGAATTATTTTCAGCATGGTTGCATCAGGGCATACCCCAATAAGATTCTTATAACCAGAGCTCAGCCCTGTTTAATCAATAATGCATCTCCCTGACATTTGGATACAAAGAAAAGTGAAAAGCTGCACAAAGTGTCTGTCACGCTTTTAATGAGCAACTTTAAGAGACGTAGGTTACTGACAACAGTGACACAGACACTTCTGGTGTGGACTTGAGTTTTCTGTAACTCTCATACCTCTCTAAAAACCTGGGCTTTCCAGAGCCATGCCTCAAAGCTGGTACCACGGCACATCTGTGCACATTTTGCCAGTGAACAAAACGCAGCTTTTGCATTAGTGCCACTCAGAGGGCTCAGGGCCAGGTTGGCAGGGGCTGAGGTCAGCCTGCCCCAGGAGAGGCACAGAACCACAGCATGGCCAACCAGGGACATCTGGGTCCAGCTGGCGCAACATCCTGCTCAAATAGGACCACCTAGAGCAGATAGTGCAGGACTGTGTCCACAGTTTCTTGGGCTATCAGGGCACAACTGGAAATCTTGCACCTGGAGCCTGCTGTCCGTCTTCTGTTACCTGTGAGGAGGAGGGAAGAGGGAAGTGCATTGTGCTATAGCAATACTAGGCCAGCAGGGATGTTGCAGAGTAATATCAGGAAGTATTCACTAACCAAGACACAATAAACAGCACAACACACTTGAAATCAGGCAGATTAAAAAAAAAGTCAATTTAGTTTTTACAATTGCTTTGATTGCTAACATGGACTCCTTAACTTGCAGTTTCCCAGTTACAAACTGGGGCACCAGATAAATGTTGCATCTGCCCAGTTTCTAGATGTACATTTTGCCAAGCATGTTGCTCTGCATCTTGCTGGGTGAAAAATTTGCTGTCAGCCAGCAAATGCTAGTGCAGCAAACTGCCAGCATTGCAGGGGTTGTGGGCCATGGGTAAGGCAGAGACAACTCACAGTGTCTCTCACAGTACAACCTTGCTCTGCCCTTCTGGGATATCAGAGCACAGCAGCTCCTTAGCACTCACTTATCTGTGCTGCCCAAACGTTACATTGATTTTCCCATTACTAATCAAGAAGAGGAGCACACCGGAAGGCAGCTGTGAGCCATCTAAGAGACGGAATGGAAAGAGATTGGTTTTGTTTTGCAGAGTTTGTTTAAAAATACAAAACATACGCTTCCATTTAATGCACTGCTGCTCAAGTCTCAAGCAGAGAGCATTAATTACATGGTTTCTGGAGATCCCTGATCTTCCACCAGAAGTGAGATTCAGCTGAATGGAGCCACCGTGTGGGACTGGGCTCAGCCAGGTACAAGGGAATAACCACTGCATCAGAAATGGTGAGGAGCAGCTGCTCATGGTGCTGTGGTTTAACCCAGCAGCAGCTCAGCACCCCACTGCCATTCATCTGCTCCCTCCTCCTACAGGGCTAGGGAAGAGAACTGGGGAAAAAAAAAGGTAAAATTCATAGGTTGAGATAAAAGCTATATACTAAGACAGAAAAGGAAAGGAAAATATAATAGTAATGATAATTATATATACATATATAAATTTACAAAGCAAGTGATGCACAACACAGTTGTTCAACACCCATCAACAAATGCCCAGCCACTCCCTGAGCAGTGGCTGCCCCCCTGGCCAACTTCCCTAGTTTTATGTTTCACATGATGTCATACAGTATGGAATATCCCTTTGGCCAGTTCGGGTCACCTGTGCTGGTGCTGTCCCCTCCCAGCTCCTTGTGCACCCTCAGCTCCTCGCTGTCAGAGCAGTGTGAGGAGCTGAAACATCCTTGGCTGTGTGCAGCACTGCTCAGCAACAACTAAAACATCACTGTGCTACTGACACTGTTTTTCTCCTAAATCCAAAACACAGCACCACACCAGACACTATGAAGCAAATCAGCTTTATTCTGGCTGGAATCCCGACAGAGCATCTGCTCACAGGGCAGTGATCACAATCTGTGATCAGGATCTGGTCCTGTTAGATAGAAGTGAGCTGTGGCTGCTCTAGCAACAACACATGCTCACATGCACAGAAAATTAACCCATTTCCCAAAACTGCAAAATTGCTTGGTGGAAAAAAGACTAAATATTTGTTAATAAAAGATCTAAAATACTTGATAAATTTGTATTTATTTAATAGAAACACAAGTGAAAGCTCTTAAAGAAACATTTACTGACTCTATGTAGGGTCACATTTCCAGACAAGGACAAGCACTACTTTGAGCAACAGTCCCTGTTGGTTAAAAGGGAAAGGCAGCAGGTAGAAATGCTTTACCCCTCACCAAGCTGGGGGACTAACAAAGCCCAGTTTTCTACAAACCCTTTGTCAACAGACCCCTTGTCACCACCACAGCTCCATGGATGGACACAGGCCCCGTGTGACCTTACTGTAGGATGAGGGACTCCACGCTGGCTGTGTAGCACAGCCAGCGAACGTGGAGGCTGCAGGACAACCGGTGGACACCAGTTGGATGTCAGGCTCTGTGGGAATAGAAAATGTCATCTTGACCCCAGGCTCAAACGCTGGGGATGCTATCGCTTTAGTTCACAGAAAGCTGTGGGAAGAGCAAGCACAAGGCCAGTCACAAGATGTTTTTCTGCTTAGCGAAAGAACAGTATTTAGCCTAACTATTGTCTAGCAGGGTTGCACCTGGCACGAAAGGAGGGACTAAGCACTCAAGATAACAGGGTGTGTGAAAAGTCCCGTGATGGCATCAACCACGGACAACATTATTTGAACGCACGCTGTAATCAACAAAGCGTCTTCGCTGCACCCCAGACGGAGACTGTGCCATAATTGCCTCAAGGCTCTGGTTTCCTGCCTCTTGGCTTGGGCCCTACTGCAGCTTGTCTCTTGCTGAGCCACAGTACTGGGGAGGAACTTGCTTTGAGTTCCCTCTGCCTTTTACCTCGTCCTGAAGTTCACTGAGAGTTATTAGGGAGGGCAAACATTGCAACTGTATAATCTCATTTTTAGGAAATCTTATTTATTGGGAAAAAGTCCCTCCTCAAAATAAACAAACAAACAAAACCAGGATTGCAATCAACACATCTTGAGCCATGAAGACAGAAAAACAGCATGAACAATTCCTTTAGCCATGGAAAAAGCTGTGGTCAAGGAACTACCACTAATCCGTTTTTTTTTTCATTCTATCAGTTATACTAGAAGCAAGAAAAATGTTCACTGTAGCCCACATCTTAACGGTTTACATAATAGTGGATAGGAAGCATTATTACTCAGTAAGTATTTTGGTTAATAATTGGAAAGAAGGCTCCTGCCTTCTCTCATGCCTGGCTGGTACTACTCCCAGATGCTTTTGCACGGGCAGATTAACATTCACCTGTACAGATGATTAACAACAAAGCAGAAAAACGTAACCAGTATTGAACAGAAACACTTTGGCAATCAACAGCCCTGGAAGTGGACTAGAAGTTGGCCAAGGAGGTCTTTATTTCACTGATGCTAATTTTTCATAAATTTTAAGTACAACATCCAGGAGACTAGAAACCCATTATTGTCATGCCAATATTCTAATGACCTGAGCTAGTTATAGGTAGAAAAAAAAATGCAAGGCAGGAAGAATGAAAAGATTATTCAGTCAGATAGAGAACTGGAATATAAATGAGCTACTTAGCATGGTTTATGCAAAATAGCTGTTACTTTGTTAATGAGATTACAAGTTTGTTTGATAAAGGCAACTGCAGCTTCATTATACTTAGATTTCCTAAGGCTCTTGGATTAGTAACACGCGATGTGCTTATTAAAAAGTAATCACTTTTCTATATCAATAAAGCACATGAGTAATGATGCAGGAATTGCTGCAGAAATCTTAAAAGTCACATCCGCAGGGGATTGGCTGCATACAGTGCTCTGAGCGAGGCTGCAGTCAGGCATTTGGCAGCATAACCATTTCACTTTGGGGAAAGCTCCTCCTCAACGGGTGCTCACCACCACCCTGTGTGACTTACAGCCCATGCCATCATCCACTGTGGATGCCCAGAGAGCAAACTCTATCAGAAAATGGATCTGGTTTAAAAATAATCTAGTTACTACCTTCTCTCAAAGCTCAGAAAATTACAGCTTGCAGATGGATCAATAACTTGAACCAACTTATCACGTGGAGACACAAAGTGGAAAACAGACAAAGTAGGAAGAAGAAAAAGAAATGAAGTGGATAAAAGTCACCGCTTCTAAAATGTGCAGGTGATCAAAGGCTCACAGCTGAGCAACAACAAGGAGAACATAGCAGGTGGGCTGTGTGATCTGGACCATTTGTGAGAGGTCCATCACAAGAAAAAGCATTGTCACATGTCCAAAGCAAAGTCTTACACTCAGAAATACAATTAACAGCTCAACAGAAGATTCTCCATCTCCTGATGTTTTCAAATCAAAGCTTTTTTGGGAAAACCAGCCTTAAACAATTAATCATATTCTACAAAGGATACAGCAGGAAATGAAATTGCCTGTAGTGATAAAGATACCAAGCAACCTGATCTAATAGTCTTTATTGAATTTCCGTTGAAGAGGACAATAAAGGGTTTTGATATTACAGCAAGAAGATTCAGGAGAAAGATGAGATCTAAATGCTCATTTAGCATTTAAATTTAATAAAATTAGTACGTATTTCAGGAAAGGTTTTGTCTTGATAGCTTGAGAAACTATAAACCGCCTTTCTCCATTCAAAAGGTGTCTCCTGAGCCATGGACCCAGATTAACTACGGCCTCCTGTGCTGGCGATGTCTGCGGGGTTCCCCATCGGCTAGGGTCTGGGTTTCAACCCTGAGTCATGGAGAAACACCAGGGTCAAACCTGAGCTGCTAGTGTGTGCTGGAAGGCTCTGTCATCATCACCAAGCCCTGAGCTAAATACGACCTCCTTTCTGTGATCATTGCAGATATATATATATTTAAAGATGGCAAGTCTTAGTTTTACAGTGGTCTTTTCAGTATTTTCCCTGGGAAAAAGCGATCTCAGCTCTGTCAGTTCAGCCATCAGTTGGCTGAAACGTGCATTGGCCATTTGCACTCATGAAACGAGAGCATTTTAGTTGCTGCCCAAAAGGCTCTCAAACACCTGTGATAACTACCTTCTTCACTGTTGTTGTTGAACCTTCACAGGCAAATCTCGTTCCCCCCAGTTCCACTAGTGTTACATTGCCTTTATATATTCCTGAGTAAAGCTATCTAGAAATTTTAAGAGAAAGCTTTCTACTGGAAACTGTGATTGAATCAAAACATTCAACAAGAAAGTGTTGATTAGCACATGTACGCCTCCAAAGAGGAGAGATAGAGGTAATTTCTTCAAGGTAGATGTGATGTTCATTATGTCTAATGTTACTTGGCAGGTTTTGGAAACAGGAGTCATTTAAAGTTTGAGTGAATTCATTTGTGTTCATATTTTATGTGAATAATCAGAATGATACAGATGAAATAAGACTCCTAGTGGCTTTAAAATTAATGTTCCCTAAATTTCATTTCATGGCAAATTAAATTTTTGTTCTGATGCAAGCCAAAAGAAAAATTTTGAAATGGCAGAATTTCCCATGAGCCAGAAAGCGAACTTCCAGTAGGTCCACCCAGCATTGCAGGGCCCTTAGCATCAGCAATCAGCTGCTACTTTCAGACTCATGAGAAGTAAGGGATGCTTTGCAATGCTCATGAACCCATCTATTTCCCAAAGGGTACCCAAGTTTCAAAGATCATCCAGGAAACCATATGTCCCTGCCTAACTAACCAGTCCATGCCTGGCCTGAATTTTCCAGTTTTCTTTTGGCTGAGGTAGACACATACACTCATATATTTGCCCACAGCAGACATGCAGGACATTTCCAACTCCAGCACGGGATTATCCCAGGTGCAGAGCCCTGCAGGGTGAGGCAGCAGTGTACACAACGGAGTCTTCCAGTACAGCAGCTGGGTGGAGGCAGCCGACAGCAGAAGTGTGAATTTTACTGGTGTGACCTTTGCAGGCAGTCTGACAGATTGCTTGCCATTAGCTAGTCTGGCCTCAGCTGAAGTAGTTCACCCAAATCCACTCTGTTTTATCCCCAAAAAGTCATCCAGTCTCAGATTTTGGAATTGCTGATGACTGAGATCTTGTTACATCCAGAGGTAGAAAGTGAACTGCCTTCACTGTAGAAATACATTTAACCTTGTTTCTACCTACATTTGTCCTCCCTTGATACAGAAGCTTATTTCACGTCTGCTGCCATTAGAAAAGTTTTGCTCCTCCCATAACTGCTATGATCCAAGGTGACAGCTGTCTTTTGAAAAAGAGATTGTACAAATGCAGAGGACTTAGAATTTTCTTATTCTTCCTAGGCAGAAGTTAAGCAGTCAAAAGCAGTCTGCTCTGCAGTCCATCATCTGCACAGCCCCAGAGCCTTCGGGTGTGACAAGCAAGGTAACTACACGCTCCATCATCTTCTGTGCCTCGCATTTGGTAGAAAGAACTAATAGCCCAAGCACACAGAACCAACTACATCATCCAAGTAACTGCTTTGCCCTTGTATGCAGGTATTTAGTTGCCATTAACTTCATTGCGAGACATGCACATGTATCAAAGAGAAATACTCCCCTGGCTCATTTTGTGATGCCATAGCACTTGGAATTAGATCACAGATTTTTCTCATTCTGCCAGAACTTCCTGATTGCTCAATAATTATTACCATTATTTTTTAAGAACATCAGTTAGGGAGGACTTTTTAAAAGGATCCAGAAGAGGGGCCATCAAAATGTTGCAATTGTTTTGCAGACTGGAACACTAACATTCAGAATAGTCTAAAAAAAAATCAGAATGAATGTCGTATGTACAAAAAGAGTTTAAGGAATTTATCGATTACAGCCAACAGATATCTGTGCAAGGAGAGCATTATCTGGCAACAGATGGCCCTATAATAATATTAATATCCTCACCACCTGGCTTTTAATCCATGCTTTTTATTATAGATCATAAAGCACTTTATGAATGAGGTCAAACATCTACTGGGAAGAGGCAGAATCAGATACAATGTTTAGAAGTTGAAGCCAAACAAATACATGCAAAAAGGAAGGCACATTCCATTTGTTCTATTAATCAAAACAGCAGATGAATAACATAACCAGGAATTTGTCTGTGAACATGATATCCTCCATTACTTTCTGTCACAGAGGAAGGATCTCATGTCAGGTAAGTTATAGTTCAAATAAAACACAACCTTATAAATAATTGCTACAAGGTTGTTTGCCTTTTGAATAGAGTACGTGAAGAACATAAAGTGAGCATAGAAATACTTATTTTCCTTGAAAATCTACAAATCCACTGTATTTCCCACCAACTCCAGCCTAATTGCCTGGCTACTTATTCAAATCTTGTTCCTCCTTGCTGGGTGTCCAGAGAGAACTGCTGTTAAAACAGTATTTTTCACTTTCAGCTCACAGTCCCATTTTAGGTTTACTAAATATTAAACAAATAAAATCTTTAGCATCTCTCAAATGCACATGAAACGGGACAGGTATTTTGTCCATGTCATAACAACCTCCTGAAGCCACAAAACCAGAATTCTTAATGCTACCCGATGCCTTCCTTCGTCAGGCATCACATCTGATATGCCACAGACTGGGTGACTGGTAGACTGGCCTGATCTCTGACAACTTGCAGCACGTCTCTGTGGGATTCGAGCACATGGGCAGGTCAAACAGTGAGAGCCTGCACTGTTCCCAGGTGAAGTCAAGATGCCAAGTCTACTGAGCCGATGGCTTTAGATGTCTGAAGGGGTAGAATAGGGATATATTATGGCTACTCTTTATAAACCCATCAGCGCAACCTAGATACAGTTCTGCAATAGACTGGTGAGCAAGCGGGGAAAACCGAACACAAGGAACACCCCAAACCCAGTGTCTTATTTGAATGTTTAAAACGTTCTTGAGTTCTTTGGCATGTTTGGCCCCCAAAATCACATATTTTTGACTCTCCTAAAAAAGAAAAATTTCTGAATTTCGTTGTTCAGGAGCTGCTCTTTGGAAAAAATTCTGTTGCTGCAATATCCATTCTCTCACCTGTGCCCACCTCAGTGGTTTGGTCTGAAAACACTTCAGAGCAGAGACCACATGTATGCCTGTGTGGTTCAACCTGTATGTATGAAAGGGTTTCCACCTTGAGTGAGCAATTTAAGTTTATTGTAAAATCAATGTCTGGAAAGAAGATTCTTATTATTCAGAACGACCTGTACAATGTTAGCAGATGACAGAGACTACGTTGCTCAAAAGGCAACAGCTTTAAATATTGAGCCAAACCCAACATATCTGAAGGTTTCAGAGCCCTGCACTAGGTCAACAACTTTTAAACTCCATGGTTGAGTAACTTTGCAAGTGAACTCCAGTCCCATTAGGAATCACAGACCTATGCAAACAAACCAAAGTCCAAGAAGAGATAATAATCTGAGCAAAGGGCAGAATGTGGATGCAGAAAAGAAGGAAGAAAGCAGGATAAATAGGTTCTACGCTTAGAGATCTGAAGGGACTTATTCAGCTAGGCTGCTGCAGAAGAAATGAGCTTAATTTACATAATTTCGGTGTTTGCAAGGGAGCTACCTGGATACCTTATCTTTGGCTGGATCTTCATGCCTGTGACTTTATTCCTGCTGCTGCTCATTGCCTATTTCAAGAACCAACTATCAGAAGGTAAGTCAGAATTCAGGCAGAAAGAGTGGGTAGGCAGACAAAACTTCTGGTTTAACAGGCTGCAGATAGGCTTGTACCATTAACTAAACAACGATACTTTTCCGAAGCTGTACTGCATTCTAGGCCATTTTCCAATTTGAAAAATATTGTAAGAATATGTTTGGACTTTGGACTGAACTCCCATCCACAGTTTTGCCTATGCTGAAGCCTGTCACAGAGCACATTCAGATCAGAATTCATCCTATTTTTCCTTTAGCCCTTCCAAAACCCTTTCCTCCAGACACTGGGATAATCTTGCTCCTGAAACTAACTGCCTTTTGACCTTTCCTCCTTAGGGAGTGTTGGAGGAGCTAAGATCATATCCTAGATTTCCTCAGTAAACTTCACATGCTTCTTGGTATAGATAGCTTGATGTGAACACCGCGTGGGACAAACATCCATGAGGGAGGTAGTGCGGGCTGCAGCTCTGGCAGCTCACCCACGATCTCAAAAGCCGACTTGGCTAGGTAAATCCTGACCATAGGGCTCTGCAGGCAAACCAAGACCAGAGCTGGACCAAGGTTAGCCAGACAGCAAAAGCTAGATTTACCCAACCAGTGCAAAGATAGGGCAGAAGCTTTGCCTGGATGACAAATCACAGAATTGTTTGGTTTGGAAGGGCCCTTAAAGATCACATACAGACTGTTAACAAGATATTTAAAGCAATGTTCAAGAGACACTCTATATAATGTTTTTCAGGGTCTATATACTCCCCTTACAAGTTATAGCAAAAGGACAACCTTTCCCATGAAGAAAGGCTGAGGGAGCTGGGCTCGTTGTAGCCTTTCAGTACTTGAGCTTATAACCAGGAGGGAGAATGACTTTTTACAAGGGCAGATAGTGATAGGACAAGGGGGAATGGTTTTTAACTAAAAGAGGGAAGATTTATGTTAGATATTAGAAAGAAATTCTTTACTCAGGGGGTGGTGAGGCACTGGCATAGGCTGCCCAGTGAAGTGGTGGATGCCCCATCCCTGGACGCATTCAAGGCCAGGCTGGATGGGGCCCCTGGGCAGCCTGACCTAGTAGCAGTGTAATTTGTTCATTCATTAAGCTTGTTCTATGCATGTTCTGAAAACCTGACAACTGGGCAATTTACCACAGTTCTAAACATAAGGCAGACCAAAGTATCCTAAAATATGAAATGAATTGATTTCTGATTTTGCATAACATCTCCAGGCATCTAGACCTAAGGCTTTCACGGGGAAGAAGGGTGTTTGCATACAAGCATACACCACATGCTACATTCAGGCTGCTGAAACTCAGACATTTCTTGTTGAAGATGTGTTTTTCAGATGCTGAATTAATCAGCTAGGCAAGCCTGCTCTGCACGTCTAACTCTGCCTTCACGTCTCTTCTAAAGATCATTTATAACTGCTGACAGTTTTTCATACACTGGCAAACAACAACAACAAAAAATGGTGTGGCACCAAGACATCATACAATTCAGTATCTATAAGAGAGAAGGAAACCTGTGTAATCTTCAAAAAGATTGTCTTGGGAAAACTTGAATAGAAGCTAATTAAATTGTGGCATTATTCTTCAGATAAAAGCAGGGCTTTTCCCTTTCAGCAAATAATCGATGTCCATTTGTGATAGTTAGACATCAGCTGCTACAAAATAATACTGAGACACTGCTGAACTCATCCTTACATGGCATTTCTCTTGCTAATGTACTGCAGTCACAACTAAGCAAAACAGGAAAAGGAGGTGGGCTACAGATCCCATGCATGGGTTTGGGTATTTCATTGAGGCTCAGAAAATACTTCCATTAAACCAAAAGAAACCAACTGAAAAACCCCACAGACATTCATGTTAGAACTACATGAACAACCACTGAAACAGACTAGCCTTCAGCTTTGGATCCGTAAGCAGTTTAAGTAATGATTTCGAAAATTTTCTGAGAATAGCAATCAGATCTTTAAGAGAGAGGTCAATGATCTGACTGGCAGACTTTTTCAAAGGAATATTGCCTCCTTGTCCTTTTCCTAGCTGAAAAGGATGAAAGAAGAGATGCCCCTGACTCTCTGGTGACCCAGGGAAGGAAATTCTCACACGTGAACTGAGTGGGATTCTTAAGAGGGTGAGAGATTCCTGTGTGCCTGATCTCTTTGGGCATCACTGTCCCAGCTTTACCTCCAAGCCCTTCCTTTGCTTGATCTGGGTTAGCCGGAGTCCAACCCATCACTCAGGCCTCCAGCCAACCCACGTGAACCATGGTGAGCAGCACTCCCTGAGTCAGCTCCAGACCATCAGGTGAGTCACATAGCCAACAGATAAGCCTGGGGAGAGACTGCTTCAAGCGCCAACAGCCCCTCCTGACAAAGCCTCTGAAATTCAGCAGGCCTTGCTACCCATTTCCTTATGCTGTGTTAAAAATAAACAATCCAAATTTGCATTACTATAAGCAAGGCTGTCTTGTTTCGTTGTCAAATGAGCACTCTTCATTTTAATCTGTGAAGCGAGAGAGGATCCACTTAAAAATATCAAAATCCACATTAGTATCACCTCCTTAAGATTTCTTAAAAATAAAACTAAAACCAAAAATGAAAACAGCAATATTCTGAACAAGTAGCAATGACAAGGGAAGATGCTGTCTTGTGACAAAGTTTTTATGCTAACTAGGCTTTTTTTCTCTCTCCCCTCCCCCCCTATTTTTCCCTTCCATTTCCCCATCCCTCTCCAAATATTCTAAGCATCTGATGACACTGTCCTGTTCTGAAGGTGCAAGCATATGGAGGCAGAGATCATGTCTACAAGCCTACAGCTTCCTCACAAGGGGAGCAGAGGGGCAGTGCTGATCTCTGCTCTCTGGTGACAGCGACAGGACCTTAAGGAATGGCATGGAGCTGTCAGGGGAGGTTTGGGGGTTAGGAAAAGTTTCTTCGTCAGAGAGAGGATGACTGGGCACTGGCACAGGCTCCCCAGGGCAGTGATCACAACACCAAGCTGCTAGAGTTCAAGCAGCATTTGGACAATGTTCTCAGATATAGGCTTTATATTACGGGTGGTACTTTTGTGGAGCCAGGAACTAGACTTGATGATCCTTGTTGGTCCCCTCCAATTTGGGATATACTGTGATTCCACACTCTCCCTGAAGTTGTTGAAGGATTTTATTTGGATTGAAAGGCGGTAGAGGCAAATGAGAATAGGGTATTTCTGTTGTCAAAAGAATTTGTGTCAGAGCTTCATCGGACACAGGTATGGTCACCATTTTGCACTAAGAAGACTTTCTTCTAGAAACGTGCAAACCGATACTAGTGTGCCACTCATGCACCTTCAATCTAATCAACTTTTACTACTGCAAACTAGCTCCTTTTCTTTCAAAAATTTCACCACTTCAAAGGAGCATAATCTTATGTATTTTTTTGTTGCTTGATATATTTTCCAGCTGAGAAGGAACTGGCCATGCTGCACGATCCCAGAAACACTCCCCCACATTACCACCTTGAGCAGCAGGAACTTTGGAGATCTCGGAAAAACGCAAACAAACACAGGAGCTGAATGACATTTACGGGAGTCTCAAGCCTCAGAAAGCAAGCTTACAACCAGTGCTCAGCTTTGCAGAGGTTTAAAAATAACCAGCGATAGATAAATACCACAGAGGAGAACAAAATGGAGAGAAGCTAGTGCCATGCTGTACAAATGAAAGAGCTGCTGCCATTCTAAAAGGCCTCGTAGCAGTTTTGCTCTCTCACCTGAGGCCAAGTGATCAGCACTTTGACTCATCAGACACCAGAGACCCCCTGCAACGTACTGCATCAGATTGTTCATGTGGCGCAGGACTTGGTGGGAGAGTAAGCACCTTGCTTGCTAGTCCTGTGTTAGCCTACAGAGAACAACACTCACTATAACAAGCTCCTGGGAGAGCTGAGCTACGTATACAATGCAGGCAGTTTTATTAAATTCAAGATGCAAAAATATTAAGTTCATATCAAGCAGTGACATCTAGATATTGAGAAGGGTGATGAGGGGAAACTGACTTATTTTTATTAGCTTGTACACTTTCTGAAAGATTGTAGGTTTTCTGAAGTGTTTCCCATAGAGATTGAAAACAAAACATAACAGTGATAGGAAACAAAAGGACTTTGCTGACTATGCCAAATTTTATAGAATGTTGCAATCAGCCTTTTTCCAAACAGCTATTATTTTAGTTTTAGAACAATTCTTGAATACATGGATGATTTATGAAAAGAATTAATGAAAAATAGCCTTTAAGTATGGATGTGTGTGTGAGGATGGGTCCTATCACACACACAAAAATCCCCCTTTCCCCCTTCTCCTCACCAGAAACACTTTAATTTACCAAAGGCTTTGAGAAGAAAGTAGGAATCAAACATCAATTACCTCTACTACACATAACAGCCTCCATCACATTCTAATACCACCCTATTTTTTAAAATACAGGATTTTTCACACTGTTATACACCTATGCAAATAGTATAGGATTCATTGCATTGAATGGGTGAAGAGCCAATTATTTGTTATTGTAAAAAGCCACCTGTGTATTTTTCAAGTAAAGGTCAGGATGCTGAAATACAAGTACCTCTAGTCAGATTCAGTAGTCTCTGTTTAATCCCTATTTAATTATCCTTTGATAATGACTAAGTACTTTGTAGTTCCTTCCATCTGAAAACAGCACAAGATGCCAGGTGGAAAAGGCCAGGCAACTATACAGAAACCATTGCGTTGGCATGAAAAGAAGAAGTTAAATACAAGAAAGACACTTAGACTTTGACTTCAAAGGAAGCAACCCTGTAAAAGAAACACAGCAAAGCCTGGAAGAACAAAAACAGTCAACAAGTTTATCTCGGTTGGCTGCCAGAGGAATCTGCAGGGTTCCCCATCCCCAGCTGGCAACTCCCAGCAGATGTCCATTAACAGGTTCTCTGGGTGCTTCAAGATGTCTCACCCGAGCTATGTTAAGACCATGCCAGAAGTGCTTTCCTCATATCTTGTAATCAAAAAGCTGAAGAAACTTTGCTTCTGACTTTATTTTTTGCATAAACTTGTTTGCAGCAAAAGCAAAGCAATGAGCCCTTTTGTTCTTACAAACTTCACACCACAAATTTCTTTTTGGTTAACAACAAATACAATGTGTTTCAGAGAGCAAAAGGAAAAAAAACAACCCTAAAGGCACCTCTTAAATCAGAAGTATGCTCCTTATCACCCAGTTGTTAAATAGACCTTATTTTCATGACACTGAATTGATACACTCAGGACGTCGAGGAGCACGCGCTCCCCTTACCTCTCTCATACCCGGGCTTTTACATCACCCGGCAGACCTAATGCAACACAGTTCAAAGCAGAGCATGCTTTTTTACATCCAGAGCATAAAGGCAGAGAGTCTCAAAAGCTCTTATTGGCCTGCTCCTACCTTCAGTGAACTCTGCTGTTAAATGCTGGCACTAAGTAACCAGCGTAACACTGCTTTCATTGAAAGATTCATCCTGATCCCATTAGGGTAGTAATCAGGAAAAACATGGGATGCTTTGTTTAACGCTTCTAGGCTTGAATTTATGTTGTTATATGAAGTATTTAATGTTCACTAAAAATATACCTAGACAGTTATTGCAGTGTCAGCAATGTATTTATGAACACTTACGTGACACTGAGCTTGAGAGACTAAGTTGCAATACATAAATATTCTTAAGAAGAGTGCTCTTAACTCATACAGCTATTATTGGCCACATAAAGAACATATTAAACTCCACGAACCTACATTAAAAGTCAGTTCTCTTGGTCACACAGATAACGGTTTCTTCAGTATCAATGATCCTGTAAGCTGAAGATCAAATACACCCCAAACAGTAGAGATCCTTAAGTTAGAGCCAGGTGTCTAAGGAGAGAGATCTGAAAGCTTGATACTAATGATCTCCTTACGGTTGTGTCACTCAAAATCAAACCAAACCAACCAACCAACCACAACAGATAGATGGAAATAGCTTCAAGGACCTACCAGGTCTCCCAGTTTTTGGGGATCAGTCCCTGCTGTAACCCTCAGCCCATGTCTCTCTTGGTAGGGAAAGGCAACCAGGTAGAAGCGGGTCATAGGCCAGATTCAGCACACAGGTCACTTTTGAGATCTCACTCAGATTGTAAATGGTTTGGGTCAGGAACAGTCCTGGTTTTATTCGTTGTCTGTATGGATATTGAGTAAGAACCATATCCTGCTTGGAGTCCTTGTTCAGTGCCTTTGCCCAAAGGTCTGATCCCTTTGCCACAACTGCTTATTAACACATAGGAGGATAAAACATTCAAGACTCAGTAACACGCCATGAAAATCCTCAGTCCTTGTTGTTTTCAGTCCTATTACTGAATAGTGTCAAGAAACATCTGCTTTCATGCTACCAGAATGAAAAACATCGTATCTTACATTGTTTCTCTGAAAAGGGAAAAAAATACATCTAAATAGCATTGCAGAAAAATCTTTTTAAAAAGCAAATGGTAAACGTATACAACAAAAATCTGCTGAGGCAGATAAATACAGAAGACTGATAGACCAATAAAAGTCTTTCAAAACTGATGGAAGCTGTAAGAGTATTTGGGAAAAGTACTACTTTCTAACACAGCACTTATTCTGATTTTATATACATCCCCATTCAACAATCAGTAGCAGGATTCTGTGACTGTTCGTAATTTAGCTACTCATATACCCACACCTCCAAAAATCTCATTGGATTTCCTTCATGCTTAACAGAATAAGTTAACACTATACACACATTAGCAATGCTGCTAATGCCTAACTTGTACAAACATTACTAGTCCAAGTATATGGTTTCCCAAGTGCAATACAGGGAGAAAAAAAAAGTAAAACCAATCAAAACCACAACGAAGCAGCCTGAAAAGCAAAACAGTTTCAAATTTTCTGGAGTGTAGTCATGCAGTCAGGTCGACAGTGCAGGAGATCAGCAGATCCAGGTAGCCCACTTTCACTGCAGACGTGCCTACAAGTTCCCACTGCATCCTGGTCAAGAGTACAGTTAAACACCACTCTGACCTCTATCACACTATTTCATTCTATCTAGCTAGCTGATTTCTTCTGCGGCCAAACTAAAAGTTGCTGTTCTGTCTGAGTTAAGTAGAAGTACGTGTCAAGAAACAAAATTATGGAGATTATTCTGAGTTACTGAAAAACACTTGAAAGACAATGCGGTCATTTGTCACGGCCAACACAGGTTCATGAGGGAAAGCCCTGTTTAACTAACCCGATCTCCTTTTATCACAAGGTTACCCATCCAAGGGCAGCCAGTTGATGTGATCTATTTGGACTTGAGCACAGCTTTCAGTTTTGTTTCTCACAGTATCCTTCTCGCCAAGACGTCCAGAATACAGCTAGACAAAAATCATAATGCAATGGATGAACATCTGGCTGACAGATGAAGCTCAAAGGGTTCTAATAAACGGGATTACATCAGGCTGATAGCCAGTCACTAGCCGAGTTCTCTGGGGCTCAATTTCAGGGCCAGTTCTCTTCAATGTGCTAATTAATGACTTGGATACATGACTTCAAGGTACTCAAAGTAAGTTTGTGGACAACACTGAATTGGGAGGAACAGCTGACTCCCTCAAAGGTAGACAGGACTTGCAGAAAGACTGACAAAACAGAGAGCTTGGGCCATTCCCCCACAACTTGAAGTTTAACAGGAGCAAGTGCCAGATTCTGTACCTGGGACGAGGCAACTCTAGATATACGTACAGAATGGGAGACAAAAGGAGAGAGAGCAGCCCCACAGAAAGTAATCTAGGGTTTCTAGTTAGCAGCAAGTTGAACCTGAGTCAGCAGTGTGCCCTGGCAGCCAAAACGGCCAGCCACAGCCTGGGATGCATCAAGCCCAGCACTGCCAGCTGGGAGAGGGAATGGATTGTCCTGCTCTGCACTGGTGCATCTCATCTCGAGCACTGCATGAAGTTTTGGGTGACACAATATCAGAAGGATATAAAACTATCAGAGAGCATTCAAAAGGAGGGCAGCCAGCATGGTGAAGGGTCTAGAAGGCAAGACATATGAGGAGCAGCTTAGGTCCCCAAGCTTCTTCACCCCAGAGGAGGCTGAGGGGAGGACTCATGGTGGCCTACAACTTCCTCACCAGGGAAGCGGAAGGGCAGCCACCAATCCCTTCTCTCTGGTGACAACAATAAAACTTAAGAGAAGGGTGTGGAGCTGCATTAGGGGAGGGTCAGGCTGACTATTAGAAAACAGTTCTTCAGAGGGCGGTCAGGCCCTGGCACACGTTCCTAAGGGCAGTGGTCACAGCCCCAAGCTGCTGGAGTTCAAGCAGTGTTCGGACAATGCTCTCAGACATAGAGTTTGAATGTTGGGTGGTCCTGTGTGGAGCCAGGAGCTGGATTTGATGATCCTTGTGGGTCCCTTCCAACTTAGGATATTCTATAATTCTACGAAACATTTTACTGCAGTTGCTTACAGCTTTGAGCAACAAATGTACATCTGTCAACAGAGTTGTATGCTTGTCCTTTATGAAGCCTTAATCTAGCAAACAATCTGGAGAACAATTCCAACATTTATTATGAACCCTCAGGAGATCATAATTAAAAAGAAAGATGCATTAAGTATTTTTGTATAGCAGCCACAAGTCACTTCTCTCAAACAGTATTTAAGCAGAATTACAGAAGTATCTTCTCCAGATTTTCATTAAATGGGCCTGTAATTGTATTTGAAATTGTCTATGTATTGAAAAGACAGATTGTGAAATGTCTTGAGAACAATTTCCTTTGTTACATTTCGCAGTTTTTGCTATAGATATATGAAAAAGTAATAACGAAAACTCAGAATTGCACAGTGTTCCAGAACAGCTGAATAATTACACACAACCAATATCTAAAACCTGACTACTATTACAATTTATCACACTTGAGGTCTAAGCTTTTTTGCATGACAAAGGCTGTTTAATTAGTACATGTTTAATCAATGGATGTGATAGCTATGCACAAGCTCTGTTGACCTGAAAGCACTATTAATTTTTCCCTTGTATAAGGTTCTGATTAGCATTTGAAAAAATACAGCTCTCCGTGAAAGTCATATTGTTTTCAAAAATATTATATTTGCAGTTTTAAGGATTAAATACAATTGCAATAAAAAACAATATTGATCTAGTGTCTAACAAATCATGAAGATCCAACTCAATAAGGAATTGAAGTAGTACACTTTGTTCACACCAAAGAAGTCTCCAACTAATACCACAACATCAAAAATACCTCTAAGATTGTATAGAGCTTGTTCTTGCACACACTTTTTGTGCAAATTCATGAAGACATCCCCTTAAATGCATATATTGCTATTTTGACCTACTCATACATATCCCAAACTTGCTACTTGCTTGACAATCTCCTTACTTACGCATAGTGTTGTGGTAGCTTTAACTTACTAGATTAGATGGGGTTCTATTTTTCTCCAATACAGTTTTTGTTGTTGTTGTTGTTTTTTATTATTATTATTATTTAAAGAAAAGCATGTAGGATTGTTATCTGCTATTTTTCAGGCTAATGTGGGATGTAATTATGAACAACCGTACGCATATATAAAGAACATCTTGGTTACTGTTGTATTATGTCATCCAAATTATACAAAGTCAAAACTAAAAGGAATTTCTGTTAACCAAGCATACTGACGACAGATGGCAGCAATCTAAACTGAGAACAGCACCAAAAATACATTGCTAAGAAGTGAGAAAAAAAAAAGTACTGAGAGGTATTGAGATTTGTTACTTTAAAATCATAGTACACCCTAACTCAATGAACTCAGTAAAGCTACTTGCAGACTAGGGCATTTCAACTTCTGTAGTGCTGTCCAAATGTCTTATTTTTCTGGAGTTTTTAAGATTTCTTCTACAAAATGCAGGAACTGAGATGTTTATTGGAAGACACCTAAAAAAACCACACTGATATGTTAGTATAAGATAATTGTGATATCCTTCAAGTAACCCTGGAAACTATCTATACTAATCTCTAATTCGCAAGGTTCTGTGGCTTCTAGAATTAGTTAACTCAAAACTGACGTGCTCACTTTATGTACTTATCAAATGCATGTTTGAATGTCAAGTCATACAGAGAATAAACAACTTTATTTTATAACAGAATTACAGAAAGCAAAAATATCACTTAATACAACTTCAAGCTGCTATAAATCTAATTTGGCATTTTAACTATACACAGAGTCAATAGCAAAACAAAAACCACCCCAAAAACAAACAGCCCCCCAAGAACTAAATAAAAGTAATATCCAAAATAATTAACAGGTTTTCTCAATGGCAGTCTCAAATGATAGTCCTGTCTTACTACTTTACGAATGGAATCCATCATATACTTCTATTCAGCATCCTAAAAACCTGTATTAGCCATTAGACAAAGTATGAAACACACCTTCTCAATAAAAAATGTCAGTTCTAACATGTAGACAGTGAGGTTTAATAGTAAGCAAGCATTCTACACGTGTATTCAAATAATGGAAGTGCTGAAGTTTGGACACAGTAAGAAAAAAAGCACTAAGGTTTTAAGCTGCCTAGATCATCTCTTGTTGGAAGAGAAAGATATTTTGATATTCCTTCTTTCCTTATCTGGAATGTTGCAGACAGCAAAATGTCTACAAAAACTTGAGCATTGGCACCAAAGTGCAAAAAAGAACACAGTGCTGAGTCTGAAGAAATTTCTTTGTAACTCTTTTTCTTCTACAGACTGCCATACCATCTCTGTCCCTCAGAGAGAAGAATCTTAGAACAGAAAGAGTTACAGGAGATAATAGTATAAAATTTATCCAAAGAAATATATTTTTTCAAATTTTAGGAAAGGTTGTATTTTTATAAAAAAAAAACTTTGTGATATCGTATATTTACCTGAATAATCTGAAAAAAATTCTGTAAATGACTCCAGAAAGATTTCATTTGAAATACTTGGAAAAAAACCCTACATCTAAATTAGTTAAGATCCTCTTTTCTGCACAATTACCACCTGCTCCACTGAACAATGCTTTCCAGAACGTTTTTGTTCACTTTCATACAATCAAGAATCAGCTTCAAAAATGCAAGTATTTGTGAAAAAGACGACCATACCCTCTACAACCTCATTAAAAAAAACTAAGCTTGTTAAGAAGTGGTTATAAAAAATAAACAAGAAAGCTTGTAAAGGAATACAGGCCAAAGATGTTAAAATGAAGTTTGGTATTGGCAATTCATTCTTGAACTTCTGGTCACTGTTGCTAGGCTTGGTGAGTTCAGTTGAGCAGTGATGACTTGGAATGACCACAGTTCAATCAAGGTTATGACCATGGTCAGTATCATTTTTGTTTCTGAAAGAAAAAGAAGGGGGAAGATTACATAAGCATTCATAGCACATGCTGTGTGAATGTCATATCAGATTCCATCAGATTCAAGAAGTCATTTTTCCCATTTCAGTTATTTCGGTGGAGAGTTATTTCACAAAAAAACATGCTGCATGAACTAAAGTCTCCTTCAGTCCTGAGGTGAACAGCAATTCAGTTTCTATCAATGCTTTTCTAGTTTCAGTATATTTTTCCCTCCTCAAAATTCTCATGGTGTTTTAATAGTCACCTCTTGTACAGTTTAAGATTTTAATCCACAATCTAGTACATAAAGAGAAATGAAGACATTTGCTCAATTAATAAGCCTTGAGAATCAGAGTATAGCACTTTTCACTTTCATTAGAGAAAGTAAGCCTACATTAAAAAAACAACATAATTTAGTCAGGCCAGAGTTGTCATCACCTTATAAAAAATAATCCAAATTCATGGTGTGATTCCATTCCCTAAAAATAATTGCCTAGAGCCATGTCTACAGTTGCACCAGGCCTTCAGTTGGTGCTGCAAAAGGGCATAGGTCTCCTGATGGTCCATGCTGCACAGATATTCAAGGCATTTCATGTGGCCTGTGTCTGGACAAATAAAGTTTTTCTGAACATTTAACATTTAATGAAAGTATCATTCAGTCATCATGTCTCAAACACAAGAATAACATGGTGAAATGTCTTCATGTTAGTGCTTTTACTCTCTCCAAAGCAT
Source organism: Penelope pileata (assembly GCA_013396635.1). NCBI lineage: Eukaryota > Metazoa > Chordata > Aves > Galliformes > Cracidae > Penelope > Penelope pileata. Next base: position 1,157,864 of record WBMW01005029.1, read on the forward strand.
TTTCAGAACAAGTAAAGCAATTGGCAAACTTAGATGAAAACATCTGATGTTCTCCGATACATTGCAAACACCATTCTACATTGCATATATGTCCCAAAATAGCAAAGCACACCCTCAGCAGATGGAAAGAATCTTTTGAGTTTTTGTCCTGAATAAAGTTGTTACCAAATAGTAGAATATTTGATGAAAGAACACAGTCAAGCTCACAGCTGGTCACTAACATAGAAATACAGTGCAAACCTGCCAAGACAATTCCTTCCACAACACAGCCTCTTCAAAAGAGATGCAACTACAAATAACTGTATGGGACAGATTATGTTGAGCATTGATTTGAAAGATACTTTCATGGATTGAAATAGCACGAAGAAATTGACACATTCTGCACAGATACAACAAAAGAAGCAATCCCTGCTCCCAAGACCCTTAAATTCACATTGAACAACAAGCACTGTGATGACAGTACATACTACAACAACTCCTTACAAATCAAAATGATTTGTTCTGCTCTCTCAGTGCATCTACCTTAGATCCTTCTACGTAAATGCTGAAAATATGAGAAGGACAGTTTGAATGTGCGTGCTCAGCGTTGCCATGTAACACAGGGCTAGTGAAGTTACTTAAAAGACAGTTGCAAACTAACAGCTCTCTCAAAAGCGGTGTGGATTTTTCCAAGCTCTTTTGGAGCACATGTAACATTCCTATAACATTGCTATTTCACAGCTAGTGCAGTTCCATGTCTCCTGTGTTTTCAAAAGAAAGCTGAAACATACATGCTATCTTTGTTTTCAGTGTCACTAAGCAAAGCTACAAGGCAAATCCAGTTCAACACTGAAAAAGGTTTGTGGAAGAACATCCTGCACAGTTCCAGTTCCTTAGTTTTAACAACTTGTTCCCAAGCAAACAAAAAAAAAAACCTCAACAAAACAAACACATGCTCCCCCAGTCTCCCCAAAAACCCCAAGTCCCCCAATACACGAATCATTTTGTGGCCTTTCGGTCCATTCCTTTAGGAAATGAACCTTTCCAGTCTGAATCACTTATTATATATAGCACATGAAAACAAATGTGCGTAGGCACCATGTGGGTTTTAAGTTACTAACAGACATAGTTGTCTGAGAGCATCTGCAGCTTTTGAAAATATTTCCAAAAAGGTCAGAACACTTCTACCTCCACCAAGACAGCCCTTTGTTATTTCCAGTTTTTAACATTAACATCCAACGATGGAGTGTTGACCTAGTCCTTCCAAATTGGACCCACATTGTTTTCAGTTTGTGTAGGTTACAAGCAGAAATTATTCATTCCTTTCTCAAATACACAATAACTTGACCCACGCTGAAGATGCTTCAAGAGGGCAGCTCAAACTTAGCTCAATTCTGACATAAAGCCTCCAGTTTCTCAGAAAGCTCAAAAGAGAATCAATCAAAAGGAATTTATGAATTCACATTATCAAAACAAACATTCTCATTCCATCACAGTCTTGTAAGGAGGCGAGGAAAGGCAACTGGAACCCTCTCATTCAATACCAAGGGTATGCATGCATACAGGACCTGGCATACAGGACCTGGAGCTCTTTTCTGGGGGCCACAACCCTTGTACAAACCACAGAGGAAGTAAGAATCAAAGCAACTTTAACTACTGAAAAAACACAAGATTTTACCTCATCTCATCCTACATTAACAGTAGAAAATGCAGATAGAAGAAATAGCATAAGTTTATTATTAACGTAGATCACCTGAAAAAAATTTGCTTGAGGGCATTTTTGAATTTAGTCTTCATCTTCCTCAGCAAGTTCAGTTTCTTTGTGCACCACTACTCTTGTGACAGACATGTCAGGGTGCTGTTCTTTGGCTTCTTTGATCGCCTGTGCTAGAGCCTGCAAACATTTAAAATGTTACTCAGTAACAGAAAAGAGGCATTAAATCAGGAGCCAGAAAGTAGGTGCGTAGCATCAGCAATTTCAAGAATAATTATTCAGAAGTCTAAATTCCTAAGTTTGGGAGGGCTTGGGAAAAACAAAACAAATCTACAACACGCTAATGAAAAGGCTTCAAAACAATAACAAATTTCCAGAAAATAGCACATAAAGGCACGCAGTAACTTCTGTAGCTCACCCCAGGAGACAAAAAGTACTTCATACAAGAAGTTTTAGAACTTTTGAAACAGATCCAGCAAATAAAGATAAAACAAGGATGTCCTGTTGAGGGAACATATACACACTGCATGCACCGGTACAACTACTGATGTTTGCTCATGCGATAATCCTAACAATTTGTAAGTGGTTTGTATTTTATAATGTGCCAATTGCAACCTATGTGGTACAAATGAGGATTTAAAATGAAGTGGCTGTTAAGACTTACGAATCAGCGTTGATCATCAAGAGATAAACAGTGAAAAAACCCTTTAGGTCTTTTTAGGTCTCTAATCCTTAAATTAGAAGTGTTAGCAGCACTTGTATTCTGTCACTCTAAACTATTATTTTCCTACTGAAAACACTTTTAGTAATGTAGGGAGCAAAAAGACGAGTGAACGTCCATCATACAGTTTGTGCTTCTGAAGAGCTCCATATCTACTGAGGAAATTTTGGCAGAGATTTCTTAAATCTGCTAAGAGCCACTCACAGCTTTAAACTTCAGTGATTAGAAACACATGTATTTTCTAATAATTTTTTTTTTTTTTTTACTCCATTACCACTTTTCTCAAAACAAAGAATGACTTAGAGAATGGTTTTACTAAAAGCATTGTCTAGTACACTAAAGGTATTCTGTGACCTTTCCAGATGTCCCAAGTGCATTGAACTTGTTTAGCATTAGGCATGGCTCTTGTCTGCCTTTACACAACCCCTATCATTTAATTATGAGTTTCAAGAAGAGATTGAACTTCAAGAGCCACTTTCTAGCAGCAGATCAAAATCCGAAATTAAATTCCCTGAAAGCTCTCACTATATTACACTAAGAAATTAAAATAAATCCTGTCGAGTTGTGTAGCTTTCATAAAGTTGGAATTGGATTCAATGCAAGTTCATACATAAGGTCAATTTTTCCATTTATATTATGCAGTGACTGTTGATTGACTTTTTCAATGCTGTTTCTTAGATAAGAAAACCTGTAATGATCACTACAAAGAATAGATAATCATTGCACTTTTTTTTTTTTTTTTTTTAAATGTACTTCTTAAATTCAGCCTTCTAAATTGGGCAGATAGAAGTTATTTTAACCTTTGCTTCTAAGGCACCATAAAATCAAACTGCCTTGGAGATCAAAGGTACTTATAAGATTCCAGCAGACCAACAACTACTTTTGCTGTATAGAATTCTGTAAATAGAAGTCAAACTATTTTATATATTAGGACAAACTGCTTGAATGTATTTCAAAGCTTTCAGTCAAGATGAGCTCTGCATTTAGATGTTGCTGACACAAAGCAGTAGAAACTCCCATCTATCTAGATTAATGCATCAAAATAGATTATTTTTGTAATGCTTTTCCTCCCAAATGGCAAAAGCAGCACTAAAATTGGGTCTCTTACAAAATAAACAATCCCTTTAAAAATAGTAAGAAATCTACTCACATGACCTATAATGCAAAAGTTACAAATGCTTCTTATCTCTCAGTTGTATCCTAAAGGCTCTTTATTCACTGAATACCAGAGCTTAACAAGTTTGCTTCAGTCAGTCTCGGGATCTTTCAATATCCTCACATTCAACTTCTCTACCTTTTTCCTATTTTAGGTTTTTGAAACATTTTCTAGATCTCACTGGACTATAGGTAGCACCCTAAGTGTTCATAGCTTAGATACTCACCTCATCGTGGTCAATATCCGCATCTCCAGTAATGACAATTCGCTTCTCAATTCTTGTTTCTGATACACCACCTTTAACCATCTACAGATGGCACAAAAAACAAGACAACAACTTCGTGTAATTAGGCCTTATAGCCCACAAGCAATCATTTATTGTACTGAAGCATGTAAATTCCCATGTCACTGGGCTGCAGTTAGCTTTAAGTATCTGTGGTGCTAAGTCACCCTTTTCTTTTTCAGTTATGCAGTTAGTCACGTGCTAGCAATTGTTTTTTAACAAAGGTGGTTTTTTCTTTTTTTAGCAATCAAAGAATTTTTTCTGTTACTGGAGTCCAAGTCTGAACAGATATCAATATGTAGACAAAAAGGAATTCCAGGCTCTTTCACCATACAAGTCTGGCAATAAAAACATCTGCAGGAATCTTCTCTTTGATTCCAGTCTATCCAGCATGGTCCTCTTAGTCCCTAAATAATTCCACATTAAAGACAAACACAGTCTAGTTTTCAGTTCTGTAGTTCATGCACCATATTGACAAGTTTTCAACATTATTGCACATCGCTGAAGGAAATAGTATCATGCTGTTTCTTCATTTCTTACTTGAAATTTAGCACACGAAAAAATTCTCACAGATTTTTTTTTTTTTTTTAAATCACTGTTAAAAGCTTAAAGACAAGAGCTGGAAACTTTGTTGTGAGGGCACTCCTAAAATTTGATATTTACATAAATGATGAATAAACAACTTTCATAGTTCTATCATACTCTGGCATGAAACATCATAGGAGACTGCATCCTGTTAACATTAAGTTTTCCTTTTCTTTTCAAGCGTAGTACGCAGAGCACATAATTCAACACCAAAATACACTTGCAAAGTAGTATAGTGGTATAGTGGTTCTGTTTTTAACTATGCTCTAAACCTAGCGGTACACAAAGGAGAGTCAACACAGAGGCTAAGACAACATCGTTTCAGTATATAACAGACACCATGAGTACGGCTTCTGTGGGTATCAGACAAATCAACAATTTTGACAAAGATTCTATAAGGTAACAGCATGTAATGGAAGAGCTGAAACTGAAAAAAAATCTAGAGATGTTCTTCCCGAACACAGAAATATAACCAATGCGAAGTACTAAAATAAATAAATAAAAATCACATTTTCTACTTTTCCCCATCCTGTTTCTAGATATTCCTCTTTATTAATTAAGGCTTTTCTGTTCAAAATGTAAGTACAGAAAAAACAACAACTCCTACATGTGCCTGGAATGAATCTAGTCCATTGCAAGTCACTTTTCTTTGATAATTTAGTAGATATAAAGGTATAAGAGACTTCATGTGAGACTTATAAAAAAAAATCTAAGTTGAGAGAGAGATAATCCATTTTACCTTTGTGATGTGTGTAGTTGTGGTAGTAGAAATTGACTCTGATGTAATTGTCTGTGCACTCAGCAGCACACCAGCACTGCCACCAGCACTGCCATCAAACTGTAAGAAAAGAAATAGCATTTTTTGATTTTGACATCTAAAATCTTTGTTAGGAAGACAAAAATATGTCTCTATTACTAAGCACATCCAAGTTCAAGTGGAAGATTTCAGACTGAAATTTAAATAAAAGCCACCCAAGCTTACAGAGTCATGTACATTGTTAAGGTTCATTACTGGGGAAATTTATGACCAAAGTTAAGTGTGCCTCTCAGAAGCAATGAGATTATTTTAACCAAGTTTCCAAAACTAAAAGAGTTATGCATTTGCAGACAACAACAAAGTTTTCTATCAAAAGACTTTCAGAACCTTAGGAGTAACATTGTTCTGTTTATACATATTTCACTTAACTACTCCTAGCCAAAGTATAATCTTAGTTGCTAGAGGAAATATAGGTTTTCGAGAAGAATTCTTTGGATATTACATTTTTCCAAATTATTGGAATAAAACCTAATTTCAAACAATATAACAAAACACTCTGCCACTGTACCTGTGGAGATTCATATGTGATGGTTTTAGTTTCTGTTTGAACAATTGGAACTTCTTTTGTGGAGATTTCAGTTCTCTGTGTGGCATCTGAAATGGTTACCATCTCTGTTTTCACTACTGGAGGCTACGGTGCAAGAAATAAACAATCAACTCAAAAGACGTAAGAAGAAAGTTCGTAAAACGGAACAAGAAAGTAAAACCAAAAACACCTACGAAGCGTAAGAGTAAGATGAATACTTGACTGTTTTCCCAATCAAAAAGCATATAATAAGCAAAGTGAAATGATATAATAAACACATACCCAGCAGGAAAATCTAATCTCCTAATAAGCTTTGGCAAAGTTACGTGTTTCAGCCAACAGTAAACATCACAGAAGTTAATTGAAAAAACTAAGTTGCAAGATATTCAAGATGTGTAAAAGAGCATCAGCAGGAAAAAAAAGCTTGCACAAAGGTTCCATCAAATAAGAAACTGATAGCTAGCCTAGATGAATAAGCTTCACACTGGAATTAATCTTGGAAAAAATATCCATCTCTACTCAGTCAAGTTGCAAATAAGGACAAGAAATTCCAGTAATGTAAAAGTTAAACTTTGAATATGTACTATTTCTTGAACAAAGAAAACCAACTTTGACTCCAGGATTTTAAGCAGGTGAAATCCTAGGGAGGAAGAGTCTTTTCTTCCTCTCAAATACTCTCGCACACATACAAGCCCTTCTGCCTTCCTTCCAAACTAGATATGCTTTAGGAAGTGTGGGTACCTGCTTCTAAACATCTTATAAACTAATTTTTTCATGTCATTAATCAGAACACCTGAGACTCTGTATACAGAAGACAAAAGGAAGTTAAGAAGAAAAGAAAAAGTTAAGCGAGTGCAAAGAGAGGGAGCCACAATTATAAGACGAGTAGGAAAAAAACACCCAACTGTTGAAAAAACTCAGTAAAAGATCATGCCCAGTTTACAAAGACCCATTTCATTTTTCCCCTTTTTCCCCCCCCCCCCTTTTTTTTTTTTAAACAAAGTTTACCCAATAATGAACCCTTCAATCTTGTTTGGTTAAAATCACCCAATCGTGACTGGAACTAACCCATGCTTCCCTAAATATCTATTGCACTAGTAGACTTCACAATTACATTGTGTATATATGTATATAATATATATATACACACACACACACTGATCAAATACTAACTCTAGTCTATAAATTCATAACATTTCTTGAAAAAAGAAAACAAGAAAGTGAGTGCGGAAAAAAGGAACAAAAATTTGTGACAGATGTTTTCTAATTCCAATTGCCAATACTTTTCCAATTACAATTAGATGTCACAGACGTGTCAAAAACAACTGACAAATAGACAAGACTAAAAAACATTAGAAACAATAAATATATGTTATGTATATGCATATAAAATAAAGGAGAGACAAAAAGGAGATGGCAGTCTTCGGAAGGTTTGCTTTACTGGTGGTTCTCAACCAGTTCTAGCAAAAAGCCAGAAACCAGAACTGAAGGAGACAGAATTTCACTGCTCGTCAGTGGTTTCCCTTCCAAACGATCTGAATCTTGTTGGATGTCAGAACAGCTGGAAGAACAGGAGAAGAAGAAAGGCAGGTACCCAAAGAAATATCTCTGCTTAATCTAGTCAAACTGTTCTACCATTTACCTCAGAACAACAAATTATTTGTGATGAAACATCAATGTCAACATGAGACACATCTCCATTGAGTCTGAGCTGTTCTTCCTCCTTTTCTTCACCTAAGCCTTGCTTAATTTCTTCCGACAAATTCCTTTCCTCTGTAGGTACGATAATTGCATTTTCTTGGACCAAATCTTCACCTGTAACTTGTGTGTGTTCACATGGTACAGTTAGCTTACTGTCTTCTGGTGCTGCTTCCACATGCTGTATTTTTTCTTCATATTCTTTCCTTTTCACATCTTCCTCTTCTTCCTGTTCTTCCCTGATGAATTCCTCAATTACCCTCTGATGTGGCTGGTATTCTCCCACCTCTTCGTCCTCACTCTCACTACTACTGCTGCTACTACTACTATCTGATGGCAATGAAGAAGAGTCCTTTTTTGACAGGTGCTCCACCTTACATGCTTCCCCAGCATCAGTGGCAACTTGCGTTTTCCCTTTGTTGGTTTCGTCTCTGACTAGTGTTTCTTCTATCCCAACCTCTGCCTGCTTCTTCTCCTCCACTATGTCCAGAGTCTCATGTGAACTCTGCACAAAAAACACGGATGAGGAAAAACAAAAGTAGATTATATGAATAAATTAAAGTGATGGAAACAAAATTAGCTGATGGCTGGTTCATGTCATGTAGAAGACAAAAAATGGTTGTGATGGTTAACTGAAAAAGGAAGGAAAGAAAGAATGAAGATGAATTGGAAGAGTCAGAGCTAAATTTAACTATGGAAAAAATCAGTAGAACCTTATCAGCATCGCTGACTCCAGTGCAAGGTCCCTCTGCTCTGGAAGCATGCCTCTGTGAAACAAAAAGCAATCAGAGGAAAAAAATCAATGCATAATCCTTTTCAACAGCACAACATTCTCCAAGCTAGCTTTAACAACATTATACATGATATGGGACAGGTATTGTGTATTCACTGTGAGACTCAAACAGAAGCCCCTTTCCTTCTATTTCACTCAAATATTCCATTCAAAAGTAGGTAAGAATTATGGACATTATTAATTGGGATAAGGCAAATTAATTAAGAGACTGAAAATAAAAGCATGAGTGCACAGGTCAGTGATGCTACCGAGGCAATTATTTATCTCAGTTGAATCAGGAATTAAATAATAATACTGAGGGAAAATAAAAATTAAAAAAATGCATTCTGCTATCAGTTTATCATCAGACAAAATAATAATAAAAACAAACAAACAAAAAAAATCAACCCAACAAATTACCATAAGATTTTATTAGTTGTTAACCTTCAGGAGGGAGACTGTTCATGCTTGTATGTTGTCAGAACAGCAATATGTGACTACCAAGAGGATCCCATTAGGATTCAGTTTGGAGTCCAAACGTTGATATTAAAGCAATGATATTAGAATTTGTTCCATGACAAAATGATTTGTGATAGATACACCTGAATGCCCACTGTAAACTACATATTACATAGTTTTTTCATCTAATGCATCTTTAGAACATGCAAATTGAAGCTCAGGCAGTAGGAATACGAAATCAGCACATCGTCTGTGACTTAACCCTAGCATTTGTGGCTGTTTACCAAGCAAAGCACCTAGAGAGTGCATGCCAGCATTCCCGGCGACGCTTTAACAGCAGCCGGTTAATACTCCTGCTGCCTAGCAAGTACACGACCCAGCTCTTCCGCGGGCTCTCTCCCCCCTCCTCCCCAGCCCCAGGCCAGACGGCTCGGGCAGCACAGGCTCAGCCCCTCCCGCCCCCCGAGGGGGCTGCGGCCGCGGGGAAGCACCTGGGGCGGCGGGGCCGGGCCCGCGGCGGCGCTCTGTTCCCCCGCAGCGCCCTCTGCTGGCCCCGCGCGGGCGGCGGCGAAGGGCCGGGCCGGGCCGGCGCCGAAGCGCTCTTGGCTAAATAAAATGGACGCTATCTCTTCTTCTAGGCTCTGGACGAGTTACAGAAGGGAAAGGAAAGAATTAGACAGTGACGGACAAAGCGGCAGCGACCTACAAGGGAAAGGGTCGGCAAGCGAGAAAACATAACAGAGACAAGGATTTGATTGGGAGAATTCTGTAAAAGCTCAAGAGACACCTCACGTGCTCCAGGGAAGGCGGGAAAGAGAAGGATGTGACAAAACACTGCTGTAGCCACAGTTCACAGTAGCGATCTAATGCTGTGTGCCCACCATGCACACTTATGCTCTTTATTTCACACTGTAAAAATTAAAAGCATTAAATAGTTCCATGGATTTCGTAACAGAATACTTTGCTTGAACAGTCCTTCTGTCTTTTGTATCAGGATTTCTCCCTTTTAAAAATCCATTCTGAACACTTTGTAATTTCTAATTGCCTCAGAGCTTCAGGCAGTCAAACACATTTGCTTTGAACAATACATACCCACAATGCTAGAAAGAATCATATCTTTTAGAGGCTGTTTTTCAAATACTTAAAACCTGAGCAAATTTGCATTTATTAAAAGAATCTGTTTTAAAAAGCCCTTCCCATTCTATTGGTAAAACCTGTTTTATTCAAACATTCATACAAGGATACTTTGCTTTAAAGCATGAGTTGCTTACAGCCTTGTCTATTTTCTGGAGTCCTATGAATCCGTATGGTAAATAAGCTTTTAAAATTCTTGTGGGTATAAGCCTCTGAAAAAGCTAAGTTCTTTATTTCAGTTTTCCTTCCACAAGCTCTTAGGTTACATTACAAGTAGAAACAGTTAAAAAGCCAATCATGTAACAGATACCCATAATGGGCATAACATATGTTTTGCCAACATTAACATACATTTCTATTTTAGCAAATGGTAATAGAGACAATCAAGGCAGAAGCACATGCCAGAGCAAAACCAAAAGGCCATGCAGATAACTGCTGTACAGGCGGACTTACTGTGCACTAGCAACATAGAATCTCAAGGCTTACACGGGTTACACCATGCTACCGTGCATATAGTGCTACACGTTTGGCATGCAGAAGAACAGAAAAGGAAAAGAAAGAACTCCTATTTTTTTTCTCTTCAGTAAAATTTAAAGTGTATTCCAAAGGTGTCCAAGAAAATTTTAAGGAAATGCAAGTTGATTAACTCTCCCTTTATGCAACATTTGATATGAAGCAGGGCTATGTATTCCTCACCCTTACTTTCCCTTCACTCACCCAAGAAACATTAGTCTGTTAATACTTTGCATCAAAAGGCAAAGTATATGTTGTTCATGATCCTCCTTCCACCATAGTCTAACACCATGTTTTCTAACTACTCAAAACAGTAAAAAAATATATATATATATAATCTATTTCTGTATATGGTCAGACTGTGTGCATCTCTTTCCACATACATATCTAAAGACAAACACATGCCCCCATCTTCTTGCGTATTACCACCAAATTTTAGGCCTTCTAGTCTTTTAAAAGGAAAATGCCAACCACACAAATTGCTTCCTAATGTAACCCTTGTTCTTTGATAAGGCACGTAGTACAAATTACTAAATGCATAGATAGAATGGGCACTCTTGAAACAATTATTGTATTTACAACAATGCATCAGTTTCTACTGATGCTTAACCTCTTGGCAAAGAATCTTCTGGCACATAGGTACATACACTGACATGGAATACTGTTTTGAAGTAGAAGAGGTTAGGTCTAGGGATATTAAAAAACAACCACAGGGGTGATTCTGGATAACAATAACATGACAGCCCATATTTTTTGTGACAAACATATCAATGCATCACAATTTGTTATAATTAAGTCACAGATGCTGTGCATTTGTGGGAATGCAGTGATACCTGAGTATAGTGGTACAAATGAGACTTATTCAATGCAACATTTCTTATATACAGAAAATGACTTATTTACAATTATTTTCACTGGAGCAAAAGAAGGAAGAGAAGAAATGATATTAGCAGTGGTAGTGGTATCCTTGCTTCATTCTTGCCTGTTGTCCAGCTGCCCTAAAGACAGGCAAGAAAACATACCTTCCAGGAATAAGGCTGAGCAGTATCTACTAATAGCAGGAAATTTAAGATTAGGGGTAACAAACTTGAATCCCAACTTCTCTAAACACATCAACAAATAATTTGGGATGGAAATACGCTGTATTCTATACCTGGTATTTAGATACGTTACTCAAATAAGACTGAAAGCTTTATAATCTATTTTCATCCCTATTCCTTGGTGGTAGAAAGTAGTCCAAAAGTAATATAAAAACATCACAATTGCTACCCATTATCACTATCACGCTGCTAGGAGTTCTACTATAGTGAAACACTATAGTGTTTTTCACTGCATAGATTGTAACCAACTTAGGAGGGAAGAGAACTTCCCCCTTTTCCTGGATAAAAGGAAAATACGTATCCATGGAGGTACTCAGAACACAGTTGCATTTTACAGCACTATTGATTTGAGTAATGATGATATAGTAAATATGCAAAAGAATGGTTCTTGTTTGCACTGTTTGCAGTTATTTAACACTTCACGCAATTATTTCCACCTGGAATGGAAATTCATGTTTTGCTGTCATCCAAACAACACAAAATACTGTGATTTTCCAGTGAAAAATTATTCTTTTAAACAAAAGCCATTCAGAACTTCAGACAGCTTAGTATTTAAGCAGAATGTTGCTGGCATCCATATATGAGATACAGATCTTGCTTTACAACTCAAACTTCTTTGCAGTAATGGCAGCAAGGAAAAATAAAGAAAAAGAAAGAAGTGCCCAAGCTAGCCCACAGCAGATTCAGCAAAAGGCAGTAGATTTCAGGGCAGCCACCTTATCAGTTTCCTCTGGTTTTGTTCCAGCAGTCCATGGCATTGCAGTCCATTGCTTCTCCTTCCCAGGCAGTGTTTTCACTTGGAAAATGTGGTCTCCTTTTTTCTATTTGGTTTTCATTTTTTTAAAATGAGTATAAATCAACAAGCAATGAGACAGACACACTACACATAAACAAAAAACCAAACCTTCTGAAAATGACACAACGTACTAGATGAGGAAAAAATAGAGATAAAAGAACAATACTTGGAAGGGTCTCAGGTTCAACACAAAGAAGTCAACACAAAAAACGTGCAGATATTTATAATACTAACAGTTAAGTTACACTTTTACATAAATGCCTATTTTAACCAAAAAGATATTTAAAGCTATTAAGTGAAACGTGTCAGACATTTGAAAATTTGTACCTATGCATATATCGCTACACTAAGAGAGATTAATGTAGTAGTCAAAAATGAGAGGAGTAATTTCCCCAAACAGGGGAGCAGTAGGACTAACAGTGAAAGAAAAGGATAACAACAGAAGATAATTTTTGATCGTTTTTGAGGACTGATTTGCTATTCTGCTCTGTAAAAGCAGCAGCAAATAACTCATAAAAATTAAAGGTTTAAGAACAGAAAGAAATTTGAATTTCTTGCTACAAGTATTTAGAAGGATGTTTCTGGAGAATTGTTTTCCAGACTACTGTTTTAACGTTCAGTCAGAAAGGAGGTTTAGAGAAAAAGAAAAAAAGAGAAAGCAACTGAATTCCCAAGACTTTTGGAGACTAAGGTGAATAAATTTTAGCAACTACAGTAAATATATCCCAAAGAAGTCAACACTGTAAATTAACCGATCATTTAAGTCCTTTGCAAATGACACAGGTCAGACAGCTGTTTCCTCATTGGCTGCCTAAGAAGAGTTAAAGAAACACATGGAGTGAAAACTTCTACTGTCACTGAAAAATTAATTCCATATATCTATGTAAATCAGAGTGAATTTAAGCTGTCCTTAACACAGAGCAAGGTATTGCCATTTTTCTGACTTTTTCTAGTGATTCTAGTCAGTTGTTGTAGAACAAAATTCCATACATTATTTAAAGCCAGGTCCAACAGTAAGGGTAAGTAGTAAAAAAGTTAATGTATACCTAGCATAAACAAATACTACAATAGCCAAACAAAAAATTAGTGTAAAGGACAAAGTGCATTTACCACATTGTCTACAGGGTTGCATGGAAATGCATGCGGACAAGCGTCTGCAGTGACATACCCCTTGTGTCTGTAGGGACAGAGGAGTGATACGCCGCTTTTCCCACTCATTGGGGCGTGGTTCAGGTGTGGATTCCATGAAATTGCGCTTGAGCTCACTAATGCTAGCCTGGTGTTTCAGTAAGTCGTCCTGGGTCTTATCCAGGTCCTAGCAACCCGCAATGTAAAACAAAGTAGGACAAAACACGACAACAAAAGCAAACTTAACAGTTAAAAATTAGAGAATCAAACCAAGGAAAGCGCCTTGTGTCTGCAGAGCTATTCTTTGGAGTGCCCTAAAATAAGGAAGTTTAAGGCTATAATGGAGCTAAGTTTAGTTTGTGGCCACTAATATGCTACTACGCTACCATATTTTAATGCAAATGAAAGAATGCTGTCCATGGTTGCTTAATAGAATCATTTTCATCCAAAATAGGAAACTACTAGCCCTTTGAAACAACAACTTCCAGTGATAGCTTTCATCTAAAATTTCTAAGCACAGAAGCAAATATTTTGGGATATGACAGGACAAGGAGTAATGGTTATAAACTGGAAGAGGGTAGATTTAGACTAGATATAAGGAAGAAATTCTTCACTGTGAGGGTGGTGAGACACTGGAACAGGTTGCCCAGAGAAGTCGTTGATGCCCCTTCCCTGGAAGTATTCAAAGCCAGGCTGGATGGGGCTTTGAGCAACCTGGTCTAGTGGGAGGTGTCCTTGCCCATGGCAGGGGGGTTGGAACAAGATGATCTCTAAGGTCCCTTCCAACCTGAACCATTCTATGATTCTATGATATTGCACAACTAGCATTACTGGAGGCAGCTGTCAGAACGATAACACAAGAAGCATTATGAACATGCATCTCTCAATATCACAAGCTCCATGAAAGACACTTATTTCTGTGAAGATGACACTGCAGGGACCAAGGATGCAAGCAACTAGCACCTGTATCGCTCACTCTAGAAGGACCTGAAGTGCCTATTGTGTAGGCTTAAAGGTACTGGAAGAATGACTTACAGATTGTTATCAGTCTTTTCCACAGTTGAGAACCTGACTGTGGATGCAGCTGTCAAGTTTAGGTTGGCATTGACATGCACAATACCCATGAGGTGCCTTCTCTAAAGTGCACCTTCATAGGCAAGCATCAAAGAGGGGTGTCAATATCAAATTACATTTTATTATGACCCATTCAGGCTAAGATACAGCCATTCGGATCAAAAACTTGTCAAGTCACGTAAAATCCAAAACCAATACAAACTCATTAGTTTCTGATGTCTTTTCACTTGTACATTCAGCACCAACTACATCTTTGCAGCACCAGTCTATTTCTTAATTCTGTGAATCTTCAGATGTGCACTTTGGACACTAAGAATCTTTCTCCCTTCTGGCAATTTAGTAGGTTAATATTTTTACAGGACCAATGCCTCACTTTTAAACTAGGACTAATAAAGCCAAGGGTATTAAATACGCCCCCCTTCTGCGCTTATTTTCAGAGGGAACTAAAACATTATACCAAGGACATTCTGCTACACAATCGAAGACAGTGACAATTCTCATGTCATAGTTTTAAAAACCATCTTTGCTTGACACAAGGCATGTTTCCTAGACTTGATCACAGCAAAGTTATGCTATGTATGCTTTCAGTGCTTTAGTAAGTTATACAAAAGCAAAGTTTAAATAGTGACCAGAAGCTGCAAAAAGCCAAAAAAGGTATTAGTTGTGTTACTGTGAGCCATACACCTCCTTACTGCCAAACAAAAACAATTACTTTAAAAAAGACAGCTTTTGTGACAAAAGGAATTTTTTATAGCCCCATTTGGATGAATCAAGTTAAAGAAAGCAGAACAATTCCCTGGATTTTCTTCAGTTCCTAGCTTATGTTATTAATGACAAGTTAAATGACATTAATACTGTAATAAATAAATGACTGTAACTACAGATTAATCCAGATTTACAGTCTATATGGAAATTCTTACAATCAACTCTACTTCAGCAGCAAATAATAGCAGTACACATTAAAATACTGCTCAAAGCTCTCTGCTGTTGCTCATCAATGAGAAACACCCTCTAAGGGAGCAAGAATTACTTCCATTTAAAAATGAAAGAATACAGCAAAAAAATTCCTAAGCATTTCTACGCACTCACTTCAAAAATCTGATCCTTGCCTAATTTTTTCAAAGCTCCTAAAAAACCCAAGTGTCAGAGCCAGAATTAGTTTTTCTGTACTTCTACCACTGCTTGTGCCTTACTACCTCCTTTAATTCATGTAACGCATTTGATAAAAGTCGATTTAGCTGGTGAAAATCAGAAACTCATCTCAACAGAAAATGCAGGCTTTAGGTAGTAATGTATAAAAAAATCCCATTTATGATGAAGAATTGCCCTAATGTGTCTGATGTATCTAAATAGGGCTATTACTCCCAGTTGCCACTTTGAAAACATCTAGCAAAAATACACATTAAGCATTCAAGCTGAGGGTTTTTGTTTTGTTTTCTAAAACTTCTAAAAACTCAGAAACTAGAATTACATAACATGCAACATTTCCAAGCTGTATTTCCCCCCCATGCACTTCATGCACTGTGTCCATAACAGCCTGCAGGTGACCTCCCATCCCATGCAGCCTGGCAGCCCATGAGAAAGGAAAGTGTTTCTTATATAATATACAAACCTCCAACATTAAATTGCTATGTCTGACATAAATATTTTCCCCGTCTACTTTCAAGGAATTGCTCTGTGAAATTAAGTCACACACACAAAAAGAAAATTCAAAATCAAAATGAACATAAAACATACCAGCAAGTTAAAAAAAAAAAA
>WBMW01005029.1:1174103-1232693 GCA_013396635.1 Penelope pileata
AAAAAAGAAAAACCTCTTGGAAACAGACAATTAAATACAGGAAATAAAATGGTACTGTGAAACGGCACTACTCAGACAAAAACCCACAGAAACTTAAGGGCGCTAACAAAGCAGGCAGCTACAGCCAGATTCAATGGAAAAAAAAAAATCCATGCACCTTCTGTGCTTCCTCCTCTTCAGATTCCACCTACGTAAGCACATTGTAAATTATCAAGAAAAGGAACCATTAACATACGCTTACAGAGTAAAAGAGACTTCATCTCTTTGTACATGCTGCAAAGTGTGCTGTGTTTACAGACCTTTACAGTTTCGGCCCCAGATGTTGAAATTATTAAGCGACTTTGGTCTTCTTTCACCTACATCGTCGTAGAATGGCTGAGGTAATACTTGGTATGTGGCATGAAAAATGGCGATTTCACACTATGTCCCTCTCGCTGTACTTTTCAGTGTCATCTCAGATGGATATTTAAGAATGAGTAACAAAAAAGATGACGTATAATTTCTATGGTAAAAACCTTAAACTCTGCAATGAGTTGATGGGAAAATGGAATTTAATGCAGGACTTATTTTGGTAAAACAGTCTAGGATTCATGTCAAACACCTAAATAACGTAACTACAAACTGTCTTAATTATTCTAAGAACGTTGCTGTTTTGGGATGAGTATTTGAGTCTCTCCTTTTTAGATGAATATGTTCCTCCTCAAACTGCAATGCACTCTACTGGAAGCGACAGCCAACTTTCCTATCTGAATGCCCTAAGGAGAGGCATTCTTTAAAAAGCAAACCATCTCTCAAGTCTTGCCACAGGTATATACACCAACTGCCCATCTTAGAAAAAGTCAATGTGCAAATACATCTGAAAAGTGGTTTACTTATTACACGTACTGTTGCATTTTAGATTGTGTGAATGTACACAATGTGGTACATACCATGTTTTTATTCATTTCTCACTTATCCATGATTCTATTTTCTGCAACTTTCTTTTATCATGGATTGCTTTAGGCCACAGAAAAAAATATGAAAAACTTTAAAGTCATATTTTTCATTATTACATTTGCATTTTTTTTAAAATGACTTCATATTTAGCAAGTTTTTGATATATACACTGTATTGATTGAATCAGTTTAATCAAGTTTATTAAATGTAACATTGAACAGGCCCTCTTTCCCTTTTTTGATACTGTTGATACTGTTTTATATTTTCTTTGAGGATCAAAATAAAACACCTTTTTCTAGTGCATGGTGTTGTTGCTCTAACAGGCACAGCAGAGTAAAGGAACGGAGGCATTTTGTCAGCCACTCCAGATGATCAGAGCAACATATAAAATGTCAAAAGAGGCTTCTGTACAGCAATTATAACAGTGTATTTCAAAGAAAGTTCAGACTTCATTGAGCAAAGTCTGATAAAACCTGCAATCCCAGCTAATGAATCACATCAAGTCTCCACCTTAACTACTGCTAGAAATCAATGAAAGCACTTTAGAGAAAAAAGAAAAAAGTATCTTAGACTCAGCTTTGAATGTAACCTTGTAGAATAGAAACATCTGAAATCCAGAAGAGCAAAAAGCTGATCTTAAAGAATTTTTTTTTTAATTATTATTCAGCTTTAAGGAATTTCACTTTTCCGATCTTAACAGAACTTCTGAGACATGCACTGCGAAGTCAATGCACTCAGGAGACATGCATTTTAACACACAAACTGATAGTGCAGGTAGCGCAAATTGTGATTATTATCAAGTTAAAGTAATAGCAGATGAATTATTTCCCAGCATGTTCAGAACTCAGATTTATGTGCTCCTAGATATTTTGAACTACAGAGCAACTCTGCCTCAGTAGAGTGGAATATAATGAAATTATGCACACTGTGTGAATTCGGGCAAAATCAAAAAAAAAGTGTGATATCTTTGACCAAAAATCCCTGAATGGCAGTTTTTCACAATGGGGAAAAGTTAGAAAGGTAGACACGTGTGCATGCCTGCTTACCTAGATACAGGCATTTACATACACATACCCCTGCCAGTGTGCAAACCTGAGGAAGCCTCGGGGAGAACTAACATAACAGCTATGCGCAGTGTCTACATTTAAGCAACAGAATTACACACCTCCTCTTCCTCTGCTTTGTCATTCAGGTCATTGTCATAAGAGGCACTAAATGAAGTCGCCTTAGGCTCCAGGTAGCAGAGAGACAGAGCGAGAGGGAGGGAAAATGTGAGTGAAAGAGGAATAGACTGGAAAGCAGAGAGAAGCAGCACAAAGATAAGGAGAAAAGAGGGGATGAAGGAAGGAGAGGTGATAGGAACATAGTGCTGAAGACCAGGTGGGAGGAAAGAGATGCAAACATCAGGAAGGCTAGGAAAACTTATATAACCATCCTCATCAAGCAGCGAGCGGAAACCAGTAGAAAAGCATCTGATAAAGCTGAACGAGACACACAACTCAGTGTTTTTATAGTCATTTCTATGGATTTTTCCTTCCACAGTAGGAGGGCCTTGACTAGCTAGAGGTCTCATAGAGTCAAAGTGAGTATTTGGTGAAGCTATTGTATTTTTATGATCTGGCATTTCTCTCATGGAATTACACTCCAAGGTGTCTGGGTTGGTAAGGACAGGCTCATGGAGAGGATCTTCCTCTGAAATATCTGAAAGCATGTCCATCTCAGGGATAGGTGACAGGTTTGTGAGATGGGATGACACAGAATGGATGGGTAGTGATGGTGGGTGTATGTGCATGAGCTGACGAAATAAATTCTGGGCGCAGTGGAAAATGAAAACACAACAAAATGCAAGTTTGTAGGCACAAAAAGAGGGAGAAAAAAAGAAATTATTCATTAGTGAAAATTTTTACTTAGGGATAGCTCTACTAATGCAATAGAAATGCCAAATAAAAACAGAAATCCCCTTGTGTTTTACAAGCAGCCAAATTGTTTACATCTATGGATTACGAAACCAAACCCATTATGAATGTTTTGTTCTCTGGCTGCAAAGAACTGTGCACTTTTGAACTGTAATAGTCACTTACAGCAAATGGAAGCAGACAGACATTCAAAGCTTTGGCAGAAAGGTCAGGGGACAGTGCAGTACATGAAGACAGACAAGCTGGCACTTTGATTCTTGGGTTTATAACCATTTCCTCTAAGACTTACAGAGGGCTTTAGGGGGAAAAGAAAGCTGTTCACAGAGTTGGCATGCGTAACAAGACCTTACTGATCAGCTTCATGGAAAAACTTCCCAAAATACTTTTTTTCTTCTCTTGATTAAAGGATTGAAAGATACTGCCACTTTGGAAACAAGGGAGAAACACCACTTTATCAAGCCCAAAGTCAAAACATAGTAATTAACTATTTTTCTCCCATCAGCAAAGTCCGTGTATGCCTTTTCTAGACTAATTTAAAAATCGTTTTAACTAGCTAGTAGAGAACAACAAAAATGCCATCATTGGTATTTGTTCCCTTCCTACACTTGAACATAGTGGGAACGTGTACGCTGCATGCAGAACTAAGCAGCCTAAACTTTACCCCTAAGAATCAAAGGGATAGCTAACTGGCAAAAGTTTTTTGAAAACAAAATTACTTTTAAAATATGAAAGTAAGTTCTGAAGAACTGCTAGAAAAAAAAAATCCCAGAGAGAAGAGCAACAGATAATCACACAACTCCAAAGCTTTAGCTGATACTCTGGACGGAAATTTTTACATGAAATCCTACAAGCTCTAAATTTAATTTTTTGACCTATTTCCCCAGTAACTCCAACAAGCAAGACAAGTAAATGGTTGGTTACAACAGAAACAGATGAAAATACTCAACTTTCCACAGAAATCTATATCTTAGTTCAAACAGAAGTTTTTAAAGGAACTGTTTGGCAACAACTACTAAAACAGGAATATTTTTAAGTATAATTACGTAAAAGCAGCCATAATATACCCAGCTTCATATAACATGTACAACTATGGAGATGCTAACAATTTTTATGCCAAAAGTAAACAAAGGAATTGAATAAAATGCTATTTACCCTTTGAAACATTTTTTCCAGAACTCACTCAAGCTTACTGGAAATTTGAATCAACTTTGTAGCAACAAAAGAAATCCCAGCAAAATCAATGCCACACACATTTCCCTTCACCTTTGCTTATATACACTTACATTAAGATAAACCTACAGAAAATACTTGACAATTTTTCTCAAATACTTAATATGGTGCTCTGTATGATGCTCAGAGGTGCCAGGCTTTAAATAAACACACATGCACACACACCACATGAACAAGTAATTTTAGTGTGAAAGACAGCCATACCTTTCCATCCTGAATCAACTCTAATTGTGGAGTTTTGAGTGGGCTTCCATCCTCTTCTCTGTCACCTTCTTTTAACTTGGCTTGCCCAGCAGCTTCAATGTCAATGATTTTATCTCCTCCAGGCTGCCCTCTCATAGTAGAGAAGTCTCTTAGCAGACTTGGATCTGAGACACTCATGGGAGCTATTAGAGAACAAAATAATTTTGGTTAAATGGAGTAAGGTAGAACATTTTGCTTTTAAGACTTAACAAAATGATTTTATAGTGATATTAGCAATGATAAATAAAAGCTAGTTACTGAATGACTGTTCTTCAGCTTCTTGGCTTTGCACAACGTCTGTGCATTGCTGCATAACATCGAAAAAGTTGTCAGCACTGATGTGATTAGCAATGTACCCTTGTCATATGTGTACTTGCTATGCAAGGGGAAAAAAAGCCCTCACAAATCAAACAGGCATTTTGTTATCAAGTTTCTGATTATTCTTGGAAGGTAATTTGAAGATATTGTTCTTGTGACTGTGCAAATCACCACAGCAAAAGAGAGAAACAGGTGACTGTCTTGTGGACATTCACTATATTAATAAGACCGTTTTAATGCAAAATAGAAATATCTATGCATATAACTGCCACAGTATTTTTGTTGTGGAAACTTAGCAAAATCAGCATTGCAGAAACAGCAGCTCAATGAAAGTAGGACCTTTCTTCCCTACATTCTGCAACTTAAGCTTTTGATCCATTCTTGGATGGCAAAAAGAGCATTTCTTTGGTATACAACTCTCTTAAGTTCCCTTTGGGCAAGAATAACTTCTGACAAATGACAAAATAATTTAGGTTGGAAAGAACATCTGGAGGTTAGTTAGTTGTACCACCTGTTCAGAGCAGGTCCAATTAGACCAGGTTGCTCAGGGACTTGTCCAGTTGAGTTTTGAGCATCTCTAAAGTCTTTGAAAATGAACTCAGATCAGGGTGACAATACAATATAATCATTATAATGAATAAATACATCAAATTTCATACCACCGTCAAGGCTTCTGGAAACACGCTTGCTTGAAGTGCGCTCAAAGTAGGGAGCTGGTCTGTCTATGAGGTTGCTAGCTTGTCGTGTCTGTGCTTGTGTACGTCCACTGTAGCGAAACTTAGAACCCAAGGTTAGAAACTTGGCTTTTGAAGGCTGTTCTGGTGATAGAAGTCTAAAAAATAAACAGAAAGTCACCTCAAAAGGCTTTTTTTTTTTTTACCTATTTAATGAGGTATTTTAGCACTGCTTATTATATTGCAACTTTAGTTCACAAGGCATGATTTAAGTGCTCCAAGAAATGATTCTGCCATAAGATTTGAGAAGAACTAAAAGAATACATGCTATTTAGTATTTGTATTTGAAGTTGAAGTGATGCTGATAATTATCATGTTTTCCACAGTACAACTAAGCACCCCGGGTCCTTATCTTTTGGTGCTATCTTGGTTAAACAGTATTTTTTCTGGATAGCTGAGGCCATTCTAAGTCCGTAGAGAATCCCCTCTGATCTTGCCACTCAGAACATTACTTATAGGAAAAACTATACACCCCACTCCCACTGTCTTTTCTATATTCCGCGGTACCAATAAGGCAAGCTGCTGTTCCTCACGTTTAGGGAATAGCATCTCAAAGCTGTGTAGAAGGCTGTAACAAGTGGAAAAACCAGATTGAGATGGATGTAGAATCGTCACTCAACAGTAAGAAGTTTAACAAGCTAGATTCAGACTCCATTTTAGTTATAATATGATATACAGATTTATGTAAGTTGATGCTGGATCTAAGGAAAATGGGGAGGGGAAAAAAGGCATATCAAGAAAAGGGTGAAAAAGACTGAGATATGAGTAGTATTAATGCTGGGTCCTGTGCTGGATACCCCTGTTTACACTTAAGAGTTAGATTTGGTGTCAGAGAAAGTCCTAGTAACATTTTGGCAGAACTTGCTGTGAGCTATTTTGTTACTTATCAGTTTTTGACACCACATGTATTTAAGGGACAGGTCTTCTAAACTTCCCTGTATTTCATTATGAAGATTTCAAGCTATTCGGTCTATCCCCTTACTGCTTGTACTTTGTTTTTGAAATATGAGTCATCAGCTTCAGCACAGAGGATACTGTTTCTTATAGTGACATCCTTGGTGATAGGATCAACAGTAATCACTGCAAGAACTCTTCCCAGTCTCAGCTTCTCTAGAAAGGTCTGTGATGTTGGCCCTGAACCAACACAGTGCTGCAAATACACACTCACCCAGCATGGGAACCTCCATGTCCAATTCTCCCTCTGAACACCACCTTTTTTTGAAGCAGAACCAACATTTACTATGTCTATCGTACTCACGATGGCACAGATGGGCAAGACAATGGATGCTGACTTTGTTCTACTCTTTTGAATCATTTGCACAGGGAATCTGTGTCAGTGCAATCCTAATGTCTTACAATATATTTTTAAAGGAAAAAATTCTCAAGACAGACTAATCCACTTTTCTGCACTAAGACCACATATAAGAAAGTCACAAGTATCAGGAGCTTCACTTTCATTGCTTCTGTAAAAACAACCTTATGCAATTTCTGCTACAAAATTATTTTTCCACATAATTTTCAAGAGAGAATATATTATGCATTATGAGGAAAGAAGGGTAAGAGTGTTTTTCCAAGGTTCTTTCTGTTCTGGACTTCCTAGTCTTTGCAAGCCTACAGCAATAACTGCCATGTTTATCTTCCACCCTGCTGAGATAAACTTTTCATCTTTTAATGTGGAAAAAACAAGAGAACTAATTACTTCCTGATTAAGGACATTTGGATGGATTTTTTGTATAACAAGTTTAATTTTATAAAATAACTGAAAACTACATTTGCATAATCTTAAAACATACTGGGAAGACAAAAATAATCTTGAAAACTTCAAATAAAACACTGTAAAGCAGAATTATAAGCTGGTTTTAGTTAAGATCCAGAGTTGCAGACTAAGTTACCTCAAAAGATTAATGTGGGTATAGTCTGACTGTATTCCTTAAAGCAGGCTGCTGCTCTTTGAAAATACTAGTGGAATCCCATAAGGCTGAGCTGATACAAGCAAATCCAGTGCCTTTCATCATTTTCAATATAGTTCTTTACAAATTTCTAAATTAGATGCAGAATGAGTTTCACTTTTTTTTTTTTTTATGAGAAGATGGATTTTAGTGTAATTATTATTTGTGAAGAACAAAGACAAATATTATAAGGAATTTTACAATGCTATATAGCGCATGCTGGGAGATCTGAAAGCTAAAAATGTACATCTAGATTTAATACAATTTACTATGGTATAGACAAGCAATACACATGCTATGAAAAAGCTATACGTTCTTGGACTGCAGTGATTGTTTCTGCTGTTTATCTTTGAAGACAGAGCTGGATTTATTTTACCGTTTTCAAATTAAGATGAGAGGTTCTGAGGATTTTCTGTCTGATGACATCAGTGGCATATATGGATTTTACAGAATGGTTGAAGTATTTGTTACATAATTCTTGTCATTCTGTCATTCCTGATCATGAAAATTCACTTCTGATTGGAATGAAATCCAATTATTTTTATTATAACAGAATTTCTATAGCAAGATTATCTAATACATATTAATGCGCCTGAGAATTTTTATATTTGCAAATGGTAGTTTTCAGTTCAGGATTTTTGACTATAAGACTTTTTTTCTTTTCCACTTAGGTCCATTTTATTACTGTAAAGTTAGGAAATGCAGTGTTTTGCTTTGGAAAGAAAACTGTATGAATTATTTGAACAGCGTTAATGTTCTTGCTATTTCAGACAAGATCTGTATGCCATCAGTGGTAACTGATAAGACCAGCCAAAGGAGACTTCAGTTTTGAACAATACAATAGTAGGCTATTTATCTCAATAAACTTACCTAATTAATTCTATCAAGCATGAAAAAAATAAGGATTTCGAGAAGTGTTTTTAATTCAAGTACTTTAACCATCAATCTCAACACAAACACTAATATTGCATTCAAATATATTCTGAATTGAGTGAAAATGTGAATACTGAAAAATGTCCAGAGAGACAGTTCTACTAATGAATTGCTTAGGTGTCTTGTTCCCCAAGTTCTCTGTCTAGCAGGTATGTTTAGTTAATAGCTAGCATACAGTGACATGATTGAATCCATTCTTATATATATATATATATATTAAATAAAAGCCTACCGAAGGAGAAAGCTTATCCTTGTTACAATGAGAAACCTAGATTTAATACCTATTCAATGCATAAGAGATTCAATCCAATCCTATGACTCCTGGGTTGCATGGGTAGATGCACTCCCTCATGAAGGTTGTGCTATTACAAAAATCAAATGAAGATTTTTCCAAATTATTTTTCAATAGTGGAAGCAGACAGAGAACTCTACAGATGTTCACCTACGTGGCAACTTGAGGGAAGCAGAGAACTATTATTTACCTGAAGAAAGTATGGTGCTCCACACAAACCTTCCATAATCTTTTAGCAGCCCGATGGTTTGGCAGTTTAAATCCAATAGTGCTCTCAAACTGTTCCGGCTGGAAAGAATCCACAAGTTAATTAATCCATTTCCTTAAGCTGTCTATTAACTAGAAGGCTATTCAGATACTTCCATTACTGTAACAAGCAGTAATTCTCTTGTCATAAGACTTCAAAAAAAACATTTAAAAAAAAAAAAAACATTTTCCAGCCTTTTAATATAATTATTCTGGGTGGGCTAGTTATGATAATGTGATTATCACCCATTACTTCCTATCTGTACTAATGACTCTTTGGAGAAATCTAACAGTACTTTAGTTTTTCTTGCTAATTTTCTGACTAGCTGCCCAATGTATTCTTAAACTGCATGAAGTAATTGCACAGCAGGTTGTGCTGCACACTTTCCTTGGATTTAACACAAGTCTGAAATCCATACTCTAGTGTCACTCTGACTGATCTGTTTGATTATATATCAGTTTTGTAGATAAAATATTACATCTTCATATATCTGTGATCCAGTACTTACAATACTATGATGTTAGAACCGCATTACTGGCAAATAAACTTCAAACTAAATTACCTCATCTTGTGAAACACAAGACTCACCGGTATTGGTACAGCTCCTGTCACTTCATTTAAAGTCTATTCATACTAAAATAGTTCAGTGACTTCCAACTGATCCTCTTCTGCTCTTTAATAAATCAACAAAATAGGGTCTGGAAATCACTCTGAAGCTTAGGTGTGCACACAAAGGAGTAAGCGCTTTGAGAACTTAGGAGTTTTATGAAACCGTGTGGGCAAATTTGTTTATGGATATTTAAATGAGACCATGAAACTAAAATTAAGATACTTTTAAAATACATCTTGCTTCATTGCTTATAAGCACTTACAGTTGATTTCATATCAGCATACAGTAGAATATTGCTTTTACATAAGGCTGTGGGAAAAAAAAGGTGGCTTGCCACTTAAAATTTTTACAAATTTAAATTTAGCATTAACAAACAGTATATATCTTGCCCAGAATAATAATGGAATAAATTTAAACCCTTTCTCTATTTAGCTCTTCAATTTCATTAACATCTTTTGTTTTATTCATTCACACAGTCAAAGCTACCCTAAACGTTATAGAGTATAATTTAAGAAGTTCAACTTGTTTTCTCCAAAGAATTTCCAGTTAAAATGTGTTCAAAATGTAAATCTCCCTCCTTTTATCAATTCCCATAAACTTATAATAGTATCTGAAAAGAAAGTTGAATTCAGTGTTTCCACAGCAGCTAACAGAAACACAGCATCCTACAGGACAACTCTGGCCTTTGGCTACACCCATAGAACTAGAGGCATTGACATTTAGTGAACAATTACACCCAAAGAGAAGCTGGCTCTCCCCCAGGGCTGCAAGATTCTACACACAGGAAAACAAGGCCACAAACTAGCTTTACTTGTAAAAGTATTCCATCTATTACCAGAAGAGAAAGAAAAGATTTTCTGCTTGGATCACATTTCCTAATAAAAACAAATGTTTAATACACGCAGTAGGATTTGAAGAGAAAAATCCTAAATTCTGCTCAAATCCAACATAAGCCTGCTAGGATGCCTGTTCAAAACTGATGATGTTGTTTTGTTGCTAGATAGAAATGATTGTACAAAAAAAAAAAAAAAGCAAGATAGAAAGTTATTACTTACTTCTGCTGGCCTGACTTTGATGTAAAAATTACTTCGTTTATAGGAAATCTTCAGAATTTTTGGCCAAGCAAAGCGGTTGATTCGGAGTCTGTCTTTGTAAATGAGTAGTCCATTAGCACATACACCCAGCATGATATCCACACCTTCAGAATCCTATTGTGTATGAGACAGTTTTGTAAAAATCAGATTAACAGATTAACAATCTTAATTCCAAAAGAGAAATCATCTCTGGCATACCTTGAGGGAAGAATGCAACTGCCATTTGTTTCATATTAAAACGTGAAAGACTATGACAATGAGGTACTTAAGAAATGGCCAAATAATTTCATAGGAAACATTTTGGACTCCAGTAATGACTTTAGCACTCCGTCTGCATATGCCAGTTCCTAGTTCTGGGAAATTGAGATACTCTGTCGATAAAGACTAAGTCAACAACATATAACTAAGAGAAGTATGGTAAGTGTGCAACCATAGTTTGTAATATAAGAAGAGAAATTAAGAACAGACCTTTTCAACTTAGAACAGTTAATGAAAGAAGAATAACTTGGGGACAATGGTGATTTTTTTTTATTATTATTATTATTTTTTTTTTTAAAGATTGACCTGCTATTCCAGTGAAGATACAGTAAGTAGCAAATAGGTGTCTGAAAATACCAACGTAATTATTTCAATTAAAGCACTGTTCAGCAAGGTTTCTTAGCACTCTGAGCCATTGACAGCATTTGATGCCTGTTTAGCAGGCTACAGAGCCAAGCACCTACTAATATGGCCTCAATATGCTGTACCACTAGAAATACAGCAGAATCTCAGGTCCTTGTGAGCAACAAATCAACCACCTCAAAAGCCAACGCTGTCATTAACAAAGTTGCTTCACCAGCATAACAATTAACAGCTCCAAGTGGACCCTGGCAAACAGCAGTTCTGAAGCTTGCAGATACTTCACTATGGAAAAGCAAAGCTTAATAAAACTCTAAACATGCAAGTTGCTTAAAGTGCTTCAGACCAAGTGAATTGCCATGCTGCACTTGTACAAGAAGATAAGATAAGAACTGGATTGGGGAGATTGGTTATTTGGCTTGTTGGTTTCTTACATTAAAAAGATCCCACTAGAAAAGCAAATTCAATTTGACCCATCAAGAGGAATGAAAAACACCAGAAGGCACCCTTCCTTAAGACCTTTCCCCTCCCACACCCTCTGTTTCTAAGTCCCATGGTATGACATAAATAATTGCATATTCTTTTAGGCTTTATTTTATAGTCTCAAGTCTCTTTGCCATTAAAACTCAGGCATTTAAAGTTTACTTAGCCACTCTTACTCTTTCCAGGATGCATGTGTATCCATGCATTAAATAAAACTAAATTTTAAATGAATTCTATGAATTTTAGAGTTGTTAACTGAGTAATTACCACGATCAAGAGATAAAAGGATTGTATATAAGAATTGAAGGTCTGAAAATTGTTAAATGAAGTACTTGGTCTATACTATATCCTTTAATATCAAGCACTATCCTAAAACCAAACCAAACCTCAATACCTTGGCATGATGTAAATCCACTCCATACATGGAGAGCCTCTTTGCATTTTCTAGGAACTGGGAATCCGCCTGTGCTGGAGTCAGGCCCCTAAAACCATTGAACAAAGCCTTGAGATTATTGACAGAAGTACTGAGAATCAAAACTAAGTGCAATAGAAAAAACAGTAGTTTGTAAGGTATCAGTAGCATTTTTGCCCTAAGGGGAAACTTTTCTTTCAGAGAGTATTATATTCATTTAATACGGCTTTCCATATTCACTCCTTCAAAACTTTTAGGTCTACATTGGCTAACAAACTAATTCATAGACGTTTTTTTCTTTTGAAAAAGATTTTTTTGAAAATATTCTTTCCTGATATCTTAGTGAAGCTAAAATTCTGAAACACTTGGAATTAAGAGGCTCCAGTTATGTAGAAAAAAAAACTATGGAACAATAAACTTCAGCTTAACAGCTTTACACAAACTCAAGTGAAATGACACAAACATGACCAAGCACCACTTAATTCCATTTCACTGGATCTGATAGACCTGTGTGCTTTGTGTAACTCAGCTACTTTCTCCTCCATTTCTTGAGTCTGATTGGGTGCAAACTGGAATTCACTGATGTAGTCACTGCGGTGCTCCTCAGGGTCATGATCACCCATTTCAGCCTGCAGGGTATATGAGCCAAGGAGGGCGTGAGTCACAAAAGAACATGGCAGTCGACCAGAGGCAATATCTCGGCGAAGCTGTAGGCACAAGAAATATCTGCAAGACAAGGGAAAGGAGAAAAAAAAAAAAAACACAAACATAACCAAACATGAACAGACAGAGTTACTAATTCAGTGGAAGAATTTCTGCAGATACATGCAACCATAGAAGCACAGAGAAGTATGTCAATACATTAGTAATGTGCTACACCTTATTTTGTTTGAATGTCATAACCACATAGTAAATTGATTTCATTTCAATTTTTAAGAGACAGTATTATTTCTATAAATAACTTGAAGAGCAAGAAAATTTCTAATTTCCAATATATAAATGAATGAAAATATTTATCTAATTTGTAAGAAAAACAGACTTAGGAATGCCTTCATTTCACATTCCTGACTGTAGCGTCTAAGGTTTACAAACAAAACGAATGCATTTTCGATTCATCCCCTTTTAGAACATAAATATCTAAAGTGCAGGAGTCAAACGGATGAGACCAGGCTCCTTTCAGTGGTGTGTGGTGACAGGACAAGGGACAATAAGCAAAAACTGGAACATAGGAAGTTCCATACAAACATGAGGAAGAAGTACTTCACTGTGAGGATGACAGAACAGTGCAACAAACTGCTGAGAAAGGTTGTGGAGTCTCCTTCTCTGGAAACAGTCAAAATCAGCCTGGACACTTTCCTGTGCAACCTACTGTAGGGAACCTGCTTTAGCAGGGGGCTGGACTTGATGATCTCCAGAGGTCCCTTTCAAACCCTGTAGTTCTGTGAATATCCCTTTGGCTCAGAAATTCTTTTATATACCTTATAGTTCACTAGCTAATCAAATCATGTAATATACAGTAGAAACCTGTTTAATACTGAACCCATAATTGCTTTCCTTAAAACACATATGCATTAGAATTGAATTTCAAGGAGTGCAGACAGTCTTCTACCAGGTTAACAATCAGCAGACATTGTGCCCTAGCACAGATATTTAATTAAAAATGTCCTACAAGTGAAGCTCAAATTTTAAGGAACTTAGCTTTAAGCTATAATCATAGAAATGCTTCTGTCAGTTGAACATGCAATTCAAAGGTCAAATGAATTACTGAAAACTTTCAAAGTAAACACAGTTAAAATACACTCCACATTAAGTGTCTTAAGTTATCTGTAGTAATTATCAACTACAGACTTGCTCAGAAGACTGATCAGATACAATACGTAATAACATCTCACCTCAGCAGAATTTACTAACTAGAAACTAAAACTAAGTGCTTAAGTTTTCCATAACTCCTGAAAAAAGTGAGTAAATTGCCTACGCTCTACCCACTGGCTATGTTTGTCTTACAATGCTATACTTTAGGTTCCTGAAAAACACTGAGAAGGCAGTGGATACTATCTAAGAACTAAGGAAGATAATTTCCATGTTTTATGGTTTTATTTAATGTGTGTAAAACTACATCTTCAACAACATAACCTTCTAAAATACGATACCTCTGTATCCTTATTTGCTCTATAACAAAGCAGCAGCTCAAAAATAAACAGGCTTCCTTCAAACAGGATCATTCTCATCTCACCTCCCACTTCTGCCTTCCTCCAAAATCACACTGCCACTTTATCATTAAAATCTTCTTTCTGGAGAAAGAATGGCATCTCATTCTTACTGAAAAAATGCCCCTTTAAGTACTTCTGCTACCTCAAAAAGTCTCCCAAGCCAAGGGACTCCTTTGCACCCACATTCCAAAAAGTAGTTTTCTTAAGAACATTTGTAGCACTCTACACTAATAGTCAAACCTGTTACAGCATCCAGAAACCAAATAATTTGATAGAATGAAATTATTTTCAATGTTCAAAATTATGAAAGTTCTCTTTCTAAGTTTTAATATTATGAAATATGCATACCTAGTGATGTCTTCAGTCAATTGTGAAGGATCAGGAGGATAAAATTTCACGTTAAAGGTAAACAGCCAAGGTAAACCTAAACATGGGAAACATTTGATTGTCAATCTCAAAAAAAGTTGAAGCAAGGAAAGAGATTTATCAGGTAACTCACCCTATTGTAAAACAAGAAGAATATACTCACAGAAAAGTTCTAATAACTTGACTAAGTGTAGAACTTCCCAAAATCAAACATTTGATTTAGCACAATGCAGACATACATACATAAAAGTATATACTAAAATAGAAAATCAGAAAAAGAATTTCATAGTTTGGTTTTGCATGCTGCTTCAAGGCAGTTGAGCTTTAACGTATCTTGCCAGACAAAAGGAAGGTAAAATTACAATGTAAGTTTGCCAAAAATCACGGAAGAAAAAAATATTTTCAATAAAAATAACTAGCGCATTTGTCTCTCTCACACTTTTTCTCCAAAAAAAAATATTTTTGGTAAAAGACGTAAAAATAACTTCTGGTTAAAAAAAAAAAAAAGAAAAAGACCATCATTTTATAAAGCTGGTTAACAATGAATTTTCAACCTTAAATAAGATCATAGAATGGTTTAGGTTGGAAGGGACCTTAGAGATCATCTTGTTCCAACCCCCTTGCCATGGGCAAGGACACCTCCCACTAGACTAAGATTTTAAGAAGGTACCAGACAAATCATGCATTGAAACATGCTGGCATTTTTAAGGTCACTTTTCTGAAAACAAAAACCCCACTATTTCAAAATTTCACAGCTGTTAAAAGTGAAAAAGTGCTTTGTGTCAAAATTTCTCATGTATTTCAACATTTCAAAAATTACTTCAGATTTTCAGACATGACAATTCACTGGAGCATTTTAAATTTCTGCATAATTCTGCTAAAATGAAAGCCTCATCTTCTGCCTGGCTCCTAAGTCAGTATTTCTTTTAGATAGGTTTCCTTTGAGAGCTTATCTTAATGTTTCCAGGTAATAGTTATTTGTTTAGACAACAATAGCTTTGCTTACAAAATAAGGCACATCTCCTTAAATGAGAAAGCCTAATTTATGTGAGGTACATGTGGTACTGAATCAGGTAAAATATGCCTCACTTCTTCATCTTCTGCAATCTAGTGCAAGATAGAATTAAGATAAAAATACCTTAAGAGAATTTCTAACAATAACTTTAATAATGAATATAATATGAACCAGCAAAATTAAATCTGGAATAAATGACAAAAGTGAGCCAGTACAGCTATTTTGCAGGAAATTAGCATCATTTTATGCTAATATTAAGTAAACCAAGCTGACGACAAGAAGCAATTGGGCCTAAAATACCTATGCCAACAGTAGTTAGGGAGTTATAACGTTAACAGGGGCTGTGGGGGAGAGGTCAAAGGCGGAAAGATGGGTGAAGGATGTGTCCCTTCCTCATGCATACTAACCAGACAACGCTTTCCTGGAATGAAACAATTTTTCCTTGTCTAAGATTACAGTTAAACTAGTCACAGGTGAATTCCCACTTAACCTATTTCTTGTCAGTACTTTTACCATCAGCTTTTAGAAAGCTCTGTAACTAGGAACCTAGATGTTGCTGAGGGGGAAAAAGCTTCTGAATGCTAAGAGCACAAATCCTCTGAACCTACAGACTACATGAAAAAAATCACATCTGCTCATACTAATTCCCATAACTGATCCATAGAAGAAAAAAACGTTGTAGCTGACTTTCTATGAAATAATTCCTGGACAGTTGATAACCTCATATTTTACCTGACTACTTGAAACACATTTATCCTCAGAATACAGACCATCAAATTTACTACAATATGTACAGACTATTTACACTTCTCAATACTGCATACTGTTTATAGCCACATTGCAGAAGCACACAAACATAATTGTCTTCACACAAGAATGCATGCTATTACTGTCACTATGAATCAATGGCCAAAACAAACAAAATTATATTTAGCATTTTGTCTTTGATAAAGCTCTGTCTCAAATGATTAGTAATATGAACTACAGAAATGTCAAACATTTCTCTAGACAGTGTGTTACCTCAAAAATGCTTCTGTGGTAACTTTAGGCACGTTTTTAGAGAAAAAGAATGTGATATAACTAACCTAGCTAACAACGTACAATTAACATGATTCATCTAAAATTTATTCCAGTAAAACACATTTTGTAGCTTTTACTCATGACACTTCCATGCCTCAGATAACATTTTTAGGGTACAGTGAGACTAGGATAGATACACTGCAAACAGACAGATGTAAAAATGCCCCATAAAATTAAGAAAAGCACTTCTATAATTTGTTTAAATTACAATCAAAGGAATTACAGCAATAAGGAAGACCAATAAACCAGTCCACATTTTCAAAGCTGCAGAGTGCTGCTGGCCAAGATCCAGCCCACCAACTCTGACATCTCTGAACTGCAAACTTTTTTTTTTTTTTTTTTTAAATAACTAACAGGAGTACAGGAACACTTCCACAGGACAACTCTTCCATTAGCACAAGTGTTGTTTCTTTTCACTGCTGGATTCTAGTGCAATCAACTTAAATCTATATTAGCTACAAGTTTTACATGTATATACATATTTACGTAAAAGAATTGGATACAAAATAAAGTGACCTTGTTTATATATATATAATATAAATAGAAAAACATACACAGTCACATTTTTACCTGAGCTTGCCATATGTTTTGTTAGCAATAAAAATCAGACAGACAGAGCTGCTTATTTAAAATGCAAACCTTTTCCTTAATAAATTCTAACTTCCCATAGCACTTTAAGTACAAAACGAGTACAAAATGTAAATTCTTTAAATATTATGGTGCATGGTGTTGCAGAATTCTAAATTTGTTATACAATTCTCACAGAATTCTATTTATGAATTTATCACCATTTGTTCTACTGTGCACTTTGAAAGTGCACTTATTTAATCATGTTATTATTTCTTCCTATCCTCTTTCCTGAGAAGTTGAGATGTTTAGCTTTACCTGCAGAATATACCACAGAACCAAGAATGTCAAGTCTTCTTGAACTATATGGTGTTCCCAGAGCCACCTTAATTGCTGGCTGTGCATGTATCAAGGACCAAGGTCAGTATTCAGTATTGCATGTGGCTATTTTTAAGTTCCCCAAATTGAACGACTGGATGCCCTTTAACAATAAAGAAGTTGTGAACAGTCTGCAGCATGAATAAAGAGAAAGATCTGAATTTATAGCCCAAGATTTGCCACCAGTTGCCTTAACCAGAGCATTAGTGTATCAGTTCAAATCCACTTCCACAGAATTACAGAGATCTTCCCTTGCCCTATGCAATAACGATATTGAATCGAGGAAAAAGCAAATGAAGTCTTCTGTCTTCCCTCCATCAGCTAATCATTCTTCTCTTAAGAGAAAATTTTTCTATCACAATAACTATTACCTCTTTTGATACTAATGGGCATGGTTTCATTCAATCCTAGACTGCTGAAATTTAATTACCGAAGACACCACTGATTCCCTTCACTGGCTATTGAAGGCATTCACAAAGACTGCTTTGGTTTATTTCTCAGGTACCTATTTCAGAATGCAATTGCTCACCTCCTGAAAGTGCCTGTTCCTTCAGAAAACAAGTGCTGTTAATGTATATGGACACAGTTAACCAAAATTAGATCAGAATAATCATATTCTGGGTACAGCAATGAGTTTCTAGAATCTTTATGGTGAAATCAAATATTCTCATAACAAAAAAATAGTAAGACAATTTCATGTTTAACTTTAAATACTGAAGTATGTCCTATATGAGGTGAGCTCACATAAAAAAACCCCCACACAAGTACATTCTGCCCCCAGAACTTCCAAAGGTTTTTTAATTTCTTAAAAGATATACAGCACACAATATGCAACATGAACTTTTTTTTTATATATTTTAACAGAACTTATTTTTTTTTTGCAGCAAGAATACTAATTGTGCTGCAAGTTAGAAATAGAATTAATTGACATAACATTACATTGGATTTCAATAACTATTCAACACTACATACAAATTTTAACTTCCACTTGGAAGAATATGAATTATAGCCAGAAAAACAGGACACATACCAAAAAAAATTTCAAAATTTGTGTAGAGGGAGAGATGACCAGGTCTATAACTCACTTCCACATACTTTAACTACACAAGAGCAAATAAGTGAGTTTCCTAGAACAGATGATTTCATTCACATCTAAACTCCACTCACGATGTGTGAGCATCTAGACTGCAGACAGACGATCTTCAATCGCAATTAATACTATAAAAGCAAGATTATGTAGCTTATTCATTCAATTGTTATACTGAGAACGAGTTAAGAAATACCCAAAACTGAATTGAACATGTTACATACAAACTGCATGAACAACAGTATCTTGCACAGAAATTCTCATACTAAATTTTATCTAAATGTGAAACATCACACCCTCTGTGAAATTCAGGATTTGGTTTTTCTAAAACCAGCGGCTACCATTTATCCCTTCACTATATCCAAGAGCTGAAGTATTGAATTTTGCAAAAGCCTGAATCCACTTGAATGTAGCACTTTTCAAGACAGTGACAAATGTAATTATCCCACCTGTCCATATCTGGATTAATTGGATGTTTTATAACATGCCAGTGGATATCAATTTATATGAGTTAAAAAAAAAGTCAAGAATTAATTTCCCTGAAAAGATCAGGCTGACTGAAGCCAGACAAGTTTTCTGCCACCTTCATAGCTGTGAGAAGACAGCCAGTAATTTATGGACCAAGTCCATCAGCCACAGCAACACTGCTATATTGGTAATTGCTGAGGTCCAACATAATTGCCTAGCCAAAGAATATTTCCACCAAATAATAATTAAAAAATTAAAAGGAAATCATATTGGCCACCAATGTGTAAAGCAATTAGAAGAATTTATGTAAGAGCTGGTCTAGCCCTTTGTAGTAGTTACTTATTTTGAGACATTTAGATTTAGGAAGAGTATTTCCTGCATTTACTGTTCATTCACTCCACTGTCTACTACAAAAGTTACAAAGCCAGCAAAATACTTGACAGTGCCATGGAAACAGAGTAAAATAAATTACTCATTTTATGGGGGTTGGAACTAGATCTTTAAGGTCTCTTCCAACCTAAGCCATTTTATAATTCTGATTCTATTCTGAGTATGGGAAGTAGAAAAACTTCTCACATTGATTCAGTCTGAAACACATTGTAGGGAGTACTCTGAAGTTCCAAGATCACTGTCCCTACTCCGTTTCCATCATGGAAAAGATTAACACATCAGAAAAGCCGATACTGAACTGGTCAAATTTGAAAAAAATATGTTTTCTGTAATACATTGATTTTATTGTTGAAGTTTCATATTCTCCTGGTAAGTGAAGTTAGAAAGCCCAACAGCAACACAACTATTTTTGCAAGGTAACATTCTCTATCTCATAACCCAGACATCAGCAAAATTTGAATAACATCTACTGTTTTGGGATGCAAAAAAAATATCAACTGATTAGTCAAATACAAACCAGAAAAATGTGGGTCAGCAGACAGTATAATGATTAACTTCTACAGCACAAGTCTGAGCGATCCTTTCACTCCTTGGATAGCAGACAGAAACAGAAGCTTTGCTTTCTGTTCTAAGGCTGAATGTGTCATTATCGGGTATAAGTTATTTTAATGCCGTAAGCAACTTTGTCAACATCCCTACTATTGAGTTTTGGAAGAATGTTTCTGTGAGCAAAATATGGGAATATGACATCTGAATACAGAAGTACTTACGTCGTATTTGTCTCTTAATTTCCTTTGAAGAATCTAGCCAGTTCTGGAAAAATAATAAAAAGCATTTAAACTTGTTTCAGAGAGAAGATGAAGTAATTTCATACACTGCAGTCAAAGTTTGTACTGTTCCAACAGCTGTTCTCTTTCAAATTTCCCAGAGAATCCTAAAATTGAAGTTGTAATCTGGTAGCAAGTCTCCCCACCCTTGTACATGAATCTAACTGTGTAATGCCATTCCTTCTGTGGTTGTCTTACTGCTTTAGACTATTTACACCCTGTAATTTTGAAGCGGGGATAGTCTTACAGTGGAGGTGGTCTAGCAAATGACGTTTGACAAGTGCAATTTTTCCTCATACTCCTTTTATTGACATAAGCAGACTTTTCAGAAACAGCAATTAATCCCTGTGTTTGTGCTTACACACCCATATAGAGCTACATAAAACAATATTTTTCTCCTCATATCTCAAGATTTATCATTTCCATCTTTTTTCTTACAGCATATACATTTCAGCTCTGGTAACATTCAAAGATGCTTTGAAAAACCACAAGTTTCATGCTTTTCTTCTGAACTTCCCCAAAGCAAAAGTTCTCAGTGAACATGTATGCTGCTAACATTGACAAACTGGCAAGGTTCAAAAATAGATGCTTGACTATTTCAGGTAATGCAAATAAAGTCAGTTCTTCAAATTAGATGCTTCACTATTAAGTGTCCCGATATCACATCCCTCAGACTTTGCCACTAAAAATTAAGCTCATTTCAAAGAGACAAAGTGTGTTATACCATGGTTTATAGGTCTGTATGCATAGTAGAATGTGAACTACATCACATTTTTAAGCCACAGTAAATCCTTCTTGTGGATTTCTGCTGGTAGAAGATGTAGCTTCTGCGAACGTGACCCAAAATACTAAGTTTTTGTTGTAAATGACCTTGATCCAAGTTAGTTTTGTCATTGATGCAGAACATGTACATTAGACAAATACCATTTACCAATAAATGCAAAAAAACCCCACTTCTTATCATTTCTTATAAGTGCAATTGAAGCACGAGGATGATTCTACATTTCTTGCTTTAGGAAGTCTGCAACATCTATATTTCATGGCTACTATAATTCTTCCGGAGATGCACAGTTCATAACATTGTTACAGAGAAAGGGATATAAAACACTCCTCCAAAGAAATCTGGATAACGTTTATTTTGCTGTAGTCAGAACAAAGTACTACCTGTACTTTGACAAAGAAAGGCCTTGGAAAATATGAGAGGTCCTAAAATATTTTTAGCTGAAACTCGTTTCTGCTACAGTTATCACCCTAGGTTTTCAGTTTTGGCACTAATTCCATTTCCAAGTGATACACAATCATATTCTTCCAATTACAGAGATAACTAAAAGCACCTTAAACTCTTAAATTTCAGACAAAGCATAGCATAAATTAAGAAATATAAACAATTATACAGTATAACTACCACAGAAAACTAGGACACGTGCATATGTTACTGTCAGCACTTTACCTTTCATTATGATAAAGTAGAAGAAAAGAACATACAAAACAGAACATGATGAAAAATGAGAAGAATAATCCTGTCTTTAAATAAATTATACAGTTCTTTTTCTGGTTTTCCAAACATAAAGCAAGCTTATTGGAAGCACACTTCGTTATCAACTTCCATTACTGTTCCATCAAATAAAATCAGCTGTTTGTTTTCCATTTCTGTGCATAATCACAGGGTTTTTGTTTGTTTTTGGTTTGCATCTGTGCATTTTGTTACGGGTAAAACAAACAGTATTGAAAAAATCTACCCTGAAAAAGATCTCTTAACACAGAATAGGCAGGTCTGTCTTTCAGCACAAAAGACAAAGTGGACATACACTACATTGCTCCAGTAGGCAAAAATCCATTTCTTTGTGAATGGTAAGGTTGTAGATAAGACAAAGTAATGAATTGTCAAAGAACAACAAAATGTTCACTAAAACTATAAAAGTATTTTGTACAAATCCAGAAAAGCAACATTTCCAGCTGGTGCCCAGAACATAAGAGCCTGAGCTAATACTTATGCAGCCCAATTACAGCATAAATGGAGCATTCATGAAATTTTGGGGGTGTAATGCAATTAAATCACTAACTTAACTTTAGATCAATATCGTAAAGCCATGCGTAAAGCCATGAAAAAAAAAAAAATCATTGATGAGTAATTTCACCTAAAGAGTTCTAAAGCTAACAGAATCATTCTGATTTGAAAACATAACATCTCTCCCAGCTGCACAGAACATCCATAGAGAGAAGTTAATGGGACTCATCCTCCAATGGTACCCTGATAGCGCATTAGGGAGCAGCTCTAATTCAAAAGAGTGCCTGGCATTGAGTTCCCACACCCCACAGCTGCTGTCTAGTTCAACAGCTGGCTCCTAAATGGGTGGCTGTGATGACTGCACACGGACAAGAAAAAACACATCATTCAGTATTTAGTACTGACTGGGATGGAGGTCATTTTAATCTCAAGGGGCAAAAGTCAAAACAGGAAAATGTATTTGAAAGAACTGATACTGAGATGAGAAAAGAATTCAAACTTGATTTGAATACAGACGTGAACAAAGGAGAAGGCAGGAACCAGTGAAAGTTTCAAGTCTCCAAGCCTTCTGTGGCAGATATTGCTGAACAGAACTGATCAGCATTTCCAGCCCTACTTATTAAATAAACCATATGTAAAATATTAAATGATTTTTTCTTACTTTCTTAGAAAAGAAAGGAAGTTGAGATGTGTGAAAGTCCCAAGACTAAAATCAATATAAAGAGTCATGTATTAAATTCCTTTTTATAACAAAAATAAATGCACCCATCTTACTGGTTCCACTCTGCGTAGCCGTACAATTTCAAATTTACGAGCATGAAAAAACGTCAGTTGAATGTGGGGGCCAAATCTCTCAACACACAACTAGGAATTCTGACCTAAGACACTGCAATGGCTGCATTTCACCTTGTCAGGATACATTCATACCATAACTACTGCAAGAACTTCCAAAAATGTGTTGTATGAAAGCGATAGCTTTAAATTACATAACTTGAGTGACAATAACAATGCAAATTGAAAAGCCTGTACAACTGTGGCACACATTGCAACACAGACTGTGCAACCCACAGGAGACTGTAAGCACTTAAGTGACTGGTTCATACTGAAGCTCAGGATTTCAAATTCTTTTTCGAAAACCTGGTTGTTCACACTCATCTGGCAATTACAACTTCGAGCTGCAGCGGAGACCCACACCCACACCAGTAATGCAACAGAAGATCAAACAGATCACCTAAGATATCCTTTGACTTCTGGAAGTCTCCATCAACTAAAGGCACTACAATGAATGACAGTCCTAAATGAGGTACTTCAGGCTGGAATCTTCGAGAGCTTGTGTCTTGCTGTAGATGTCCTTATGTACAAAAGGGTTACAACTGTAAGCAGCAAGATGACAGCAAGATCATCAGCTACTTTATTCTTTTCCCACTTTTCTGTCAATTTGCAATCTTCAGAATTCCTGTAATAATGTGACTCAATCAAGTTTGAAGTACTCATGGTCAGAAGCAAAAACTTTTACAGCTTCAGTACAGTCCCTTCCTTAATTTTATTTTGTTTACCAGAAAAAATTTTACTCTTTCCTGATATAATTCAAGGATCCTATGCCTGCTTTTAGACTTTTCCTCTCTTACAGTGACAAGACTGTTGTTCTATGTTGTTATATGTGTGTATACACATTTCCAAGAGTAACACAAATAAAGGGACTGTAAATGATAACAACAAAAAATAAATGACTCAGAAGATCAATTGAGAAGCTCTTTGTTGTTACACTGAAGAAGCTCCCATTACTAAAAATGGTTTAGATACCAATACGGCATCCAAGTAAAAACACATCAAGCCCATTTTATATGCGGAAATCTTTAACAAAGAGGAAACGAGTATTTTGTTCAACACTTCACCGAAAGCCTCCAGAAAAGCAAGCAAGTCTAGAAATCAACTATATTTGCATAGACGTTGTCAAAGTTACATTTATTCAGATCGCTAAATTAGGCTACGTTTCAAACACAAAAATGAAATAAGAACACAGTAATTAAAAAAACAAAAACAGCTTCACTAAGTATAGTACTCATGTAATGATACTTCCTGCCATAAGAACAGATTAAGAGAATTATTTTTTCTATTTCAATTCAAAATTATTACTCTGTTCTTTATGATGGAAAAAATGATTGCAGGTATATCTTTAGTTTGTGGACAAAGTGACAGCTGGTCCATAACTAACTACAAACATTGAGATGGTGGGAAAAGCTACATTG
Organism: Penelope pileata; assembly: GCA_013396635.1. Taxonomy (NCBI): domain Eukaryota; kingdom Metazoa; phylum Chordata; class Aves; order Galliformes; family Cracidae; genus Penelope; species Penelope pileata. Next base: position 1,198,764 of record WBMW01005029.1, read on the forward strand.
GCTCTCAGTAATTAGTGGAATGAATGCCATCAGCGGATCAAAGATCTTTCTCAATGTGCTCACCAAAAACAAGTGTAAAAAGACAAAAAAAAAAAAAAAGTTACCGAAAGGTACTTGAGAGCCTATTTGGATGTAGTGATATCAAAACACCTCTTCATTGCTGAAACTAGCATACTGTATTGGTGATGAGCTAGCTCCAGTCTCATCTTTCCAAATGAGAATTTTTTGATGTTAGAACGGGGCTGTTGTGAGGCCCCATCTGGGGTACTTGTTGAAACTTGGGATCCTCAGCACAAGAAAGTTGTGGAGCTGTTGAAACCAGTCCACAGGAGGGCCATGATGATCAAAGAGCTGGAATGCCTCTCCTATAAAGACAGGCTGAGAAAGCTGGGCTTATTCAGCCTGGAGAAGAGAAAGCTCTGGGGAGACCTTGTTGAAGTCTTCCAGAGGGATCTTATAAGCAGGAGGGAGACTGACTTCTTTCATGAGCAGATAGTGATAGCACAAGGGAGAATGGTTTTAAACTAACACAGAGTAGATTTAGATTGGACGTTAGGAGGGAATTTTTTACTCAGAGGGTAGTAAGGCGCTGGAACAGGTTGCCCAGAGAAACTGTGGATGCCCCATCCCTGGAGGAATTCAAGGCCAGGATGGATGGCGCCCTGGGCAGCTTAAGCTAGCTGTTGGCAGCCCTGTCCGTAGCAGGGGGATTGGAACTAGATGATCTTTGAAGTCCCTTCCAACCCAAGCCATTCAGTGAAAAAGAACTATAGGGCCTAGCAGTTATGGGCTTAGGGCCAAGACACCCTTCATGTTATCTGTCAGAGCATTATTAAGCATATATGAGAAGAGGCAGTGAAATTCTTGAAAAGATGATCAGCTTGTTTCTATTGTTTTATCATCCACAATTCTGTCTGTGTTCGTATTTTTAAAAAAAAAAAAAAAAAAAAAGGGTAAAAAGGGAAAGTTTCCATTACTTTGGGGAGTTTGTCAGGCTGTTAAGGCAAAGATATTAAAATTTCTTATCTTCGCTGACAGGGATGGCATAGTATTTAACCATACAAAAATAAAGCCCAGGAATTATTTAATTAGTTTTCCAAGAAATGCAGATATTTAAAATATTTACCACTCTAACGTAATAAATGGAAGCTTTGTTAGGTATCTTAACATACACATCAGTATCTTGCACATGGTACAAGTTGACAGCAGACTAGAATTGGCATTTTGCAGTGGTTTGCTCAAAAGTCTGTAAAGGTCTATATTTAATACAATATCCCTTACTAAATTAAGGAAGTCATTAGCAATGCAGGAGAAAAACAAAATCAAAAACTAATACAGGCTTACCTTCTGATCTGAATTCTCATAGAACAGCAGCCCAAAATAGTCCTTTTCCAGTAAATTGAGATGTTCGCACACTTTGTCAAATAGAATTTGTCCTTTTGCTCTTTTCTGGAGAAAAAAAACCAAACTATTAGTAAATGCTTGATTTTATGAACATATTCAGTTGATGAAACAAGCTACATAAGAGGCACTGTTTTTAGACAGGAGTAGTCAGAAAAACTTAAAATGTCACTAAAGTAGATTATAGGGCTGTCAGCTTTCTTATACTAAAGTGTTTATCATGTTTTCAAAGCTATAGATATCACTGTCAAAATTTCCATTCTTTTCCAATTCATTGAAAAAGTTGACTTGCAAGCACAAGGAAAATTCAGTATCATCTCTTACTTTAATTGCCTTGAGTATTTCATACCTTTCACACCATTAATTGTTGCTAAATAGTTCTTAATTTTTGTGGTTGTTTTTAAATTAAGCAAAGACTTCATGTGACCCAACTTCTTCTATATTAGCATCTTGTAAATATAAAAATACTTCCCAGAGTGTCATATTTTGTGCTAATTTCTGCATTTCTAGCATTTTTGCATACAGCTCAGTAACTTTTCTGAATCACATATCAACTCCCAAGAAAAGGTGTAACAGTTTTAAACGGAAAGAGATAAGATTTAGATTAGATATCAGGAGGAAATTCTGTAATATAAAGGTGGTGAGGCACTGGAACAGGTTGCCCAGAGAAGCTGTGGATGCTCCATCCCTGGAGGTGTTCAAGGCCAGGTAGAATGGGAATATGGGCAGCCTGGACTAGAGTGGGTGGCAACCCTGCCCAGCGCAGGGGGGTTGGAACTGGAACTTTCCAAGCCAAACTATTCTATGGTTCTATGAAAATCAAAGTCCTTTATCATCTTCAAGAAACAAAAAGATGAAGTAGACCGCTAGAAGTAGGTGATCAGACTAGTAGAAACACCGTAGAGTACAAGTAACAGATCTGTCAACACTGCAGAGATTTTGAAGGGCAGAAAACATATGAAGAGGGTTGCCTTCTATCTTTAGATTTCTGAACTCTCAACTCTCAAGTAGTCTACAAATCCATTAGACGCTCAAAGATAAAAACAAATCTTTACAAAGTTTATTCTTCAAAAAAAAAAAAATCGTGGTAGCCCAAAAGTTTTAATATTGCAGTCTGCTGTGAGAGATATTCTGGCATGCTTGTAAAATGTCTGCTTTTTGCAGCTCTTGTAAACTGCAATCAGTCCCGAAGTTTTATCTGTTATTCCCACACCAGGAAAATGAGAACGTAAACAAGGTTATTCTGTGTTTTCCTATTGCTGGTAGTGAAAAACAAGCTAATGTCCCGTTTCTGGTTTTAGGGGAAAAAAGTTGTTGTACTGGAGATGACAGCTGACAAGAGGCACAACATTTTAGAGCATCTGGCTTACAATACACACTCTAGGGGGGGGGATCAGAATTTCTTTCCACAGAATGCTGTATGTTAAAATACAGCCTGTTGGTGGAACATTTGAACATGAATGGCATGCAGTCTTGCCTTTTAAGCCAAGTCCTACATGACTGTTCAGCTATTTGTGGCATTTACCAGCAAGGCCACAACATGGCATTTTCGGAGGCCTGGCAGCTTAGAGGAATTTCTGCATTTGCTTATCCTACACATTTCAATAGATGCCGTACACTACTGCAATTCCAAAGAAATGCCATCAACTGCCTCTGTGTAGGCCCTGGCGACACTGAAGTGATTGTGTCCCACAGACAGTGACAGCGCACTCACAATACGCCTCAAGTGTGCCTCTCACTGCAGCTCCATTGCGCTGTGCAAAATGTTAAGGCTGGGAGGGCAGAGAAGACTGTACACACAGAGCAAATAGTGAAGGCATTGTTTTCTTCCCCAAGAATCCAAACCCCTACTTAATTCAAGACTGCACTATTCAGACATTAATCTCAAAGATCAGAAATTTTTCAAAAGATACAATTACAAGATGAGCACTATTTGTAGCTGAAGCATCACAAAGCATCAGTGGCATGTAGAAGTCCAAATTACTTTCAAAAAAGAGTTGGGAACCTTAAGTCTGGTTGGTGCTTTCACAAATTGTACTCTTCAGACTGCTAGGGGAAGTAGTTATCTATATTTCTGAAGTAGCCACTTTTCTCAACAGCCTCCCCTTCAGCTTAGTAAGAGTGGTGGGCTGACCTTGTCTGGCTGCCAGGTGCCCCCAGGTTGCTCATATTCCCCCTTCTCAGCAAGACGGGAAAGACCGGTATCAAGGAAACCAGCCCTGAAAATCTGTGCTAGTGACTGATTTCACACGGCACTTCTCTGGCTTTGAGATGGCTTCACACAAACATTATACTGAATCTGGACCAAACCTTTCAAAATCTAAGAAATCACTTTTTTTTTTTTTAAATAAAAGACATTCATACTTTAAGAAGTTCATACTTACACATCTCAGCAGTCAAAAAATAAAGATTTGCAAATAAAAACCCAACTACAATTAAACACCTATTCCATATTAAGTTCAAGTGTACTTCTCTTAATTCAGGGTTAAAGTTATCTTAACCCTATATTAAGCAAACACAGTCTTATTTTGTATAAGCAGACTAAGTAACCATAGAACCCTTATGTCAACTCCAATACATTTCAGTTGTTCATACGTGCATAAAATGCGGTCAATGCTGGCATCCTTTAAATGCATTTTGTTACAAATACTTAATTAGACCACTGACTGAATGCAGTAAGCAAACCCAGTATGATCTTCATTTGCTTTTAACTAGTAGTCATTATACAGTTAGCATTTCTTTTAATTTAAACTGTTATCCTCTACTAAAAACCAGATTACATTTATAGAAAAAAATCTAAACAAGCCTTTATCACAGATCCCAAATCTAATGAAGTTTCCTTGCAACTAAGAAACCATAAAAAAGAAAAAAACATTTTTCTTTTATTTCCCCCTCATCAAAGCAAGAGTGACACGTAGATCACCCTAAGAGACTGAGAACTTGCATCTGCTGTCATAGATGTCAATTATCAGGAAAGGTGTTGGTCAGAATTACATAATTTGCATTACACTAGAAAATAAAACTGTTTCCTAGAAACTCTTCCCAAGAATTACAGCAGTCTGTTCGCTCAAGCTATTAAACTTCCATTACATCTCACAAATATTACAGTACTGAATCATGAATTTATGATGCTATGATGGTGAACATTTTTGTCCCTATATCATAGTAAAAGCTGATTCGATGTAAGTGAACTTTTCCATAAGCAAATTTCAAATGTAAGCTTGTTGTCTCAATATGTTAAAGCTTTTTCCTAACCTGGCATCTCCGATCAGTTTACTTTGTGGCTCTCACCAAGTGAGATAACACGTTAGAGATGACACATACATAAATTAGTTCTTAGAAGCATTTTGATGCAGAAAAAGAAGTCACTAGGATATTGTTTACTCAGAAATCTCTCAATGCATTTTGCAGGTCACATAAGTAGCAACTTGTATCGACTCAAGATCATGACACTTAACTCTGCCCCAACTTCTGAGAAGCAATATAAATGGTGTTATGGGAAGGCTGTTCTCAAAGCAACTAAACTACACTCTTTGAGTTGAAGTATGTCAGTAACCAGTAACATACAAACAATTTTTGATGCCTTTTGTAAAACACATGTTGCAGAACAACTGACCTAGAGGCACTGAAGAACAGAATGATAACATTTGTGTCTGGCCACAAAAATGTATCACAAACTATATATACATCTTCTAAAAGCAGAAAGCCTGCTTCATGTAACTGAACAACATCTGCCAAAGAGTATTATTTTTCTGTCTTGCTTTGAAAACTGTTTAGTTCTCTCCTTTCATTAACAAAACACACTGCCACACATTTCATTGCACAGCTCATAGCCAAGACAAAAAACTGAGTAATCTCAGAGTTATTATTATAAGGAACAATCTGTGGTAACCAGGACAGAAAACAGGTATCAACATACATAAAACTAGTTTTGGCCATATCACAATTACAGAACTTCATCTATTCAGTTTAATCCTTCCATGTATCTCAGCTTCATATTGATGAACGAGTGTTGGCAGTATAGCTGAACTCATTTTTCACCATTTTTCACTTGATAAATAGAAAACATATATATTACATATTTCACAATCTAAATTATCAACACAGCCAACATGTTTAGAGTTAATTCCTGATATATGCTGCTACAATAGTGAAAGATAGCTATTATGTTCCTTAGGTATTAGCTGAGCTTGGAAGGGACATGTGGACATCAGTCTAACACTCCTGCTCAGTCAGAGGAGGTTGGTCAAGGTCCTGACCACTCAGATTTTGACTATTTTAAAGGATAGTAACTCCATATCCCATATAGGCAATCTAGCCTGCTGTTTGCTCACATTCACATTGAAACTCCCTGTATTTCACTTTTTGTTCATTTCTTCTCATTCCACCTTTGGGCACCACTGAGGAGAGCCTGGCTGCATCTTCTTTACTTTCACCCCCTACTCAGTTTGCTCAGATTGCTATTCAGAATGCTAAAGCCTCCCTGAGCCTTCTCTTTTCCAGGACAAACAGTTCCACCTCAGTCAGCTCCTTCTTGCACATCAGAGCTCCAAACCCTTAATCAATTGCGTGAACCCTTGGTGGACTTAGTCCAGGATGCGCAAATGTTTCTTGTGCTAGGGAGGCCCAAAATCAGACTCAGCATTCCAGTTGTCTCACCAGCATTGAGCAGAGGGGAAGGACCATCTTCCTGGGACTGCATCCTTCTTACTGCACCCCAGGACCCTGTCAGCATCCTTTGCTACAAAGGCACACTGCACAGTCAGCTTTCTTCCTAGGTTCCTTCTCTGCAAAGTTGCTTTCCAGTGGGTTAATTCTTCCTAAGGTGCGGGACTCCGCATTTTCCCACACTGAGATTCTTAGCCCAGCCCTGGAGACTGTCCAGGACCCTCTGGGCAGCAGCACAACCCTCTGATATATCAGCCACTTCTCCCAACTATCCCACCAAATACAAACTAGCCAAGGATGCTCTTTGTGCATCCTGATCATTAATTGCTTTTATGATGAAAGCTTAAGATGATAATTAGAAAAAGACAGAGTTCTGTCTGTAAAGTAACAGTAATGAAGACAAGGTATTTTTCCAGTTTTATTTTCTTATTAACAAGTATATTTACAGAAGTGTCTCTAAAAAAAATGAAATATGATGTAGTTTGTTTACAGTACATTGTAAGAACTAGAAGCAGCAGCAGAAATGTCCTAACCAAGAAAATCACTCCAAGCAAAAATTTGATTAAACGAAGAACCAACCAAGGGAATCCAAGCTTTGTAGCTTGTGTTTAGACTGTAGAGTTAGTTCTTACAGTAGTGTGAAATCATGCGAAAGAAAAAAGTAAAAGCTAGTTACGGCAAGACAGTGATACAACAAAGAAAATTTGACTGGATTCTGGCACTGCAGGCTGAAATGAGTACTCAGTGGAAAGAAACAAAGAGAAAGAGTGGCTGATTTGAGGCACTCTAAGTATTCAACGTAGAGTGAAGGACAAAAACTGTACAAATAGAACAAATGATTAAGGAAATAAATAGATTAAGCATCTGTAATCTAGTCATGCACTGAGGAAAAATAAAACATTTTCAGAATTCATATCCTCTGAATCCAGTTGCAGCTATCCATTTTTATATCTAATTGTAACAGACGCTATAATTTTAAGCATACATTTTTAATTATTCCACTGAAATAGGAATTGGAATGTAACTTCAATCTTCCTTCCATATAATTCTATGTTTCACAATCTCATCTTGATACAAACTAAATACTGTTTGACTAAGTTTGGACATGATGGTCATACTGAAAGAGACGTTCAAAGGATGTCAAAGCTATAAAAGCCAAGAAGCTGTTTTCCGGTTAGCTTACAATTTCTCTCAGTGATCTTAAATCAGATTTAACAGACAAATATACACAATATCTAATCTAGATACATTTGTAAACAATCCATGGAGCCATGAAAATTTGGTACTAGGACACAACTTCAAACACAAGCATATATTTTATACCTGTAACAGAATTTTTCTTGGAAGCAAAAATTTCTAGGAATATGCATCTCCAGTTGATATTATTGTTTTAAACAAGACTAATGAACTCAAGCGAACCTTACTAACACGTGACACTACCTTGTGGAAAACCTCCATCTTTTGAAGAACACAATAAAACAGTTTTTCTCCCCCATTGCACTTCTTTGCTAATCACAGATGTACCATATAGTGTTGTTTTTTTTTTTTTTTAAAAAAAGGATAAACCTGAAGATGAAGTTCTAAATGGAAAACTGAGCCTTAATAATAGCATTGGGAATGTAGCCTTCTAATGAGCTCATTATATATACAAAAATACACTTGCTAAATTCTCAATACAGGAAAAGCATTTTGTTTTTTCTGTAGAGAAAGTGAGCTCTACATAAAGACTTGATAGCTTACCTCTAGATCACAGCTGTATTCTGTGCCATCCAGGAGCACCACTTTACACTGCACAGTTTTAATTTTCTTAGGAGACTTCTGGGGAATACTTTCAGCTGTCTGCACTTCTTTTGTCTCCCTTTTTTCTTTATCTTTTTCCTCCGCCACCTTTTCCACTTCCATTTCTTTACCATCTTCTTTGGCAGGCTATAAAAAAAAAAAAAAATACAGTTAAACAATTCTGTGATAGTGATTCAAACTCATGAATGTGGATATTTTTATCCTGTTCATTTTGATTAAGAAAGTAAGCTTTAATGAAATTTGTGCATATACTGGAAGAACTATAATCTGTGTAAGCATCAGGGTCTTCCTTTGGACCAGATATTGAAGAAAGTTTTTTTGTTCTTGCTCTCAAACCTCAGAAGGTGCCTTTTTCCTTTTTCAACACAAGGGGTTATTTTGTTTGTTCTTTAAACAAACAGAAACAAGTTTAACAAGAAACTCGAGGTTGGAAAGTAACTAGATATTGTCTAGCCTAATCCTCCTGCTCAAGTAGGGTGAGTTGCAGCAGGTTGCCCAGAACCGTTTCCAGAAGCATTTTCAGTATCTTCACCAATAGACCACCGCTGTTAATTTGAGCCTATTGTCTCTTGTCATTTCACTGCGTATTACTGAGAAGAGTCTGGCTCCTCCTTGTTTGTTTCCTCACTTCAGATACTTATACTCACTGATTCCCTCTAACCCTTCTCTTCTCCAGGCTGAATAGTTCCAGCTTTCTTAGCCTCTCCTCCTATGAGAAATTCTCCATGTCCTTAATCACATTTGTGGCCCTACAACATCAGGTTTGAGTTTTAAGGACTGACGTGCAACTTTTGTTGTGCACATCAGGAGTATTGCAGAATACGGCATTTGCCTTGGAATTTCATACTAAATGGAAAAACAGCCACAAGCATGGTTTAAGATAAAGGAGAGCTATAAGAAAGAAGGGGACAGACTCTTTAGCAGGATCTGTGGTTACACGACGAGGGGAAATGGTGCCAAACGAAAAGAGGGGAGAATTAAACAGAATTTGGTTGGTTGGTTTTTTTTTTGTTTTTTTTTTTTTTGTAAAGTGATTCTGAGCACATGTTAATTAAGAGGTGTGACCAGACTGTAAGCATTTGTGCTCTGTGGGAAAGGGACTGTTCTGGGAGTGTTTGAAGTCTGATTCAACATATTTTCCTGATGGCAAACAAAAAGTACTGAAGCAGCCTTGNACAGATGGCCTTTCAAGATTCTTTCCAACTCTAAGGATTCTATGATGACAGAAAATTGACATCTAAGGACTCTGAGATAACTACAGCAGATAACAAATGGATTAATTCACTAAAGAGCTATTTGTGCAATACAAAGGCTTCAGAGCCAAAGCTGCTTAAGAAGCTTCTCCTCTCATCCCTGCTCATTTCTAGTGCAATGGTACCGTTTGCTATCCCTTTGGACTATGCCAAAGAATGAGGTTACACTAAAGTTACAACTACAACAGCTGGAGTCAAATAAGTAAGTGTTGTGCTACAGAGCAGGAACCTTTTAAAGTCAGCTATTTACTTATAATAACAACAACCCAATTGCACAAAATGCCAGATAGCAACTGCCACTAATTCATAGTATGATACCAACAAAGTTTTAAATAGATTACATAAATCATGAAGTAAGCCCCCTTAGAACTGCTCCAAAGCATTCAATAGCCCTCTCACACGTACCTGCGTTTCAGCACTACTAACAGAGTTTTTTTCTCCTTTGTCATCTGCTTTAGCATTATTTTCGGCCACTGTTTCTAAGCTCCTTTTTGGCTGAGCCGTCCCCTCTGAAGGAGGGCATTCACTTTCTTCAACTACTTGTTCTTCCCCTGCTGCTCTTTTCTTGGCCTCATCTTTGGACTCTGCCAAGGTATACGATTTTTGTTTCTTAAGCCAGGGTGGAAGGAAACGAGAAATACCCTTGCTTTCAGATGAATCTTTTTCCTTCTTCTGGCTACTTGGGCTACTATGGCTAGTTGGTGCTGGGATAGAAGAAGAATCTTGAGCTTCTTCAGAGGATGCTTTCCTGGACTCCTCATTTTCTGGAGTCTCTGATGTTTCTTCAGACTTGCCCTTGGCTTTGTCTGGTCCCACTTGTTCAGAATCTTTCTTTACTTCAGTCTCTGAGCCAACTTCAGTTGTCATTGTTACAGCTTACACTAAAAAAAACAAGTAAAAATGCAATAATAAAAATAGTGTTATGTAGTACCACTACTTTTACTGACTTAATTGCAGTAATTTTTAATTTCATCTCTTGTAGATGATTACTACAAACAAATACTATAACAGAATATGAACTAATGATCTTTAGCAAACATTATTTGTTATTTCTCAAAAAAAAAAAAAAAAGCTAAAATCAACATCCCATTCCACTCTGGCTTTGTGGCACTAGATTTCATTGCTGTTGCTACTCTGAAAGCGTAACATGACAATTTTTTCCTAATTTATTGAAGTAAATCAACAAAAATAAGCCCCAAAGGTTCCACAAAAGAGAAGATCAAAATGACTAGATCCTATTAGAAATTGCTGACGATGGATTCCCAACCTTCTTCGGACAATTCTTTTAAAATTAATGGCCTGTTTGTTTGCCTGAGGATTAGCAGACTAGTTACAATTATATTTATAACTTGGAAAGTCTACATTAAAATCAACTACCATCAATCCCTGCTGTTAGTCAGGAGACACCTTTAATTGCATTTGAAATCAATTAGAAACCAGTACAGATCACAACAAGGCTGACGCTACCTCCAGGCTTCTAAAGAACATTCATAAATGGTCAGAAATGCAGTCAGTTAATCTAGACCATTCCCAAGGAGAAAGATGCAGAAGCTAACAGATGCCTGAACATACCAGAAAGAAGTCCTTCTGGCAAAAGAGATGGGCAACGTTCAGCCAAAGAAAACAAATTTGATAGTTACCATAGCAAGAAGCTTAGACATAAGAGCCTTGAACTGTCTACAGGCAAATTCATACTAAGCAAGCATCTCAAGACCAAAAGTTTAACTGCATAGAGAGTGTGTTTCCACGTTCATTGCTTCAATCAACTTCACTATCTAAAACAAAAATATTCACAAATGGGGAAATTAAAAGAATTTAGTATCTCCGCTGTTATATTAGAGACTTCTGAAAATAATTCAAGTTTTAATATTAAGTAGCCATTTCCTTTACATACTTTAGAACGGTCTTCATGTTTTGCCATAACAAACTTTAGAAATGGCATTAAACAGTTTTAATATTTATGTATCAGAGTATTTCCTCGAGGTAATAGGTCTCTGAAAGGCAAGTTTCCATTTGACTAGCTATTGAGATAAAAGAATTTGCTATTTAAAGCTACATGTTAGTATGCTAGTTTTAAAATTGCTACTAGTCAAATTATATCTTGCTTATACCTTTAGATCTCACAACTGAACTGCTGCTGTTCTTTTCTAGTGGCAGGTATCAATCTTAATAATGATAATAATAACGTACAAGCTTATTGTTTTCCCAAATGAAAGTGAATTCTATATAGAAAACAAAGTCACTTTCCTGAGAGAAAAAAAATCAGAATAATCCGCTGTGCTTAGTGAAGTCAAATTGGAGGTTTCATTGTTAGAGGTGGCAATTTATTTTCCCCCCCTCTCCATGCATCTCTGATTAAGACAGATGCAATTTCTTCTAAGAAAGTAGCTAACAACGCTTTTCAAAAATTCTGAAGAACTGCAACTGGAGTATACTGCTGCAGGTTGTGAAGCCTCTGATGTTACCTTCACTACAATCAAGCAGAGCAAGCAACCATCATCTGCAAATGGCTTTTTCCCTCATCCCCTCCCTGCTCTGAGAAGACAGACCCTGTGAGGTCCCATACAGCCCTGTATCTTAACAGCTAGCGGTGCATCTGAGAAAACATAAGAAGCAGACATCATTACTCTCAGGAAGATCTGGAAAAAAATAAACCCATTTAGGCTTAAAAATGTACAGGTCTGACTTTCAACTGCATCCTTTTCCCCCCCTCTCCTGTCTCCAAAGAGGCATTATAAACCTGCCTTTGTTCTTACTAACTAGTATATTTGCACAAAGTACTTTTTCTTCCCTGTGATTTTAAGGCCTCTAACAGCTGCAGCTTTCTCCTTATCTCACCTCCTCCATACTGCAAAGTAACATTAAATCTATATTTCAAAATGAAACAATGAACAGGAATGAGCTTAAGAGTCTGGCAGCAAGAATGAGAAATAGAAACTTAGGCAGATGGTCAAGTAGGAAGACTTCTGAGGTCTTAAGAAACAATAGAAACAGTCTCAGCAGATGCTGCACTTATTGGTCATTATTTTTATGGCTTAACAGAATTGTGAAAACTGAAAGTTCTTTGAACTCAAAGAAATGAATCAGAAACCAGAGAACATTCTTTTGTTGTTTGTTTCTTTTTGATTTTAAGATCCTTAGGGAAAGCAAAAGCATCTCTAAAATTTGCTTAGTTATATAAACATAAGGCATCTACATTCTACAGCTTCTGATAAAACAGTGACCTATAGTAAAACATCAGCTCGAAAAACACAACAGAACAGTTACCCTACTAGGGCCTGCGTCTGTCTGTCTTTTTACATAAAGAAGACCGTATATGCAGACATACTTCTTGGTTATTCACTCTAAAACTCAGGTTAACTTCATTTTTAAGCGCGCTCGTGAAGAAATTGATGAGACTAAAATTAAAGATGAAGTGTGTGAAGTACTGAACAAGTTCTAAAAATTTAGAACAAACAACTCACAAATGTTTTATATGTAAGAAATCAATTTCTTATTTTCAAACCATTAGTATCTTTAGTATTTGAACCCCAACTTCCAACACACTGAAGGTGACAAGCTGCACTGTTTCAGTTTTCTCCTTCCTGTGTACAAAGCCTGATGTTAACTGCACAGACTAAAGGGACAGACTGCAGATTTCTTTTCCCTTTGTCTCAGCAACAGTCCCATGGCTGAAAATTCTGTCAGAGCCAGCTAAATTGCTTATAGAAGAGCCTTCTGTAATGGTCCAGGTGATCAGGCAACTAAAGCTGCGTTATGATTTAGCCTTTGCAATGTTATCTCCTACTGAAAGTATTTCTTGTAAACACGAGCCAACTAAAAATCACCCTTTCTCCTTACGATTCTGCCTAAACTGCCTCTTAATCCTATACTGGCAGCTCATTTTCAGTATAGTAGCCAGGTGAGCAAACCCTCATTGCCAGTCTCTACACTGGTCAGCAGATGGTGCCATAATAGTTCTAGAAATCAGAACAATTCACAGGTCAGACTGAAAACACCAACAATATTCTAATGTGGAGCATAGTTCACAAGTGGTGACAAATACTTGTATGTTTTCATAGAAGTATTAACATTTTTAATATATAGGACTTCAGATCCACATATAGTGAATTACTACTTCGTGATGCAAGTATTATTCACCTATGCACATGAGCAGGTGGGTGTTTAAGCTGTGTAGGCTATGTGCATATGTATCTCCAAGATCAGAAAAAGGTACAAGAGTCTTCCCAAAGGACACTAGGTCTCCACAAGCCAACTTCCAAAGAACTTCAAGCACATGCATGGTTACTAGCAGCCCCAGAGTTAATGGGAACTATACTGGTAAGCATTTTTGGTGAAGTCACTTTATAAAATGGCAGGTGTTGTTAGTCATCATGTTTACATACATGTGATCACGCAGCTGAATATCTGCGAGCATACAATACTTTCCTTCCACATACAGCAGCCTGCCTGTATGACCAGGAAAACATTTTTGTCTCAATGTAAATATTGTCTGTAGAATTAAGTTCTGTGGCATAAGAAAAACACTGCAGATGTGATACCATTTCTTACAATACACAGACTACTTGGAACTCAACAGATAAACTGAAAAGTCCCTACAGAAGATGTGAGCTCAAAAGATGTTTCTGAAACTATTATGCAAATACTACAGTAATTCTGAAGATCCCTGAAGACAAAGCCATCAGGGATGCAGACATCAAATTAAATGAGATAAAGCTATATCTGGCTAAAACTGCACAATGAGTACCTGCAGTCTAGATGGAAATTTGTCAGCATAACAGTTCTATCACGAAAGTATTCTATAAAGCAACTCTAAGTTACTTCAACTCCTGTTTGTAAAGTCAAAATAGATTCAGTGATTATGACCATTTCTCAACATCTTCTCCCGATCAAAACAACACAACAGCCCACATCTATTCCCAATCACCGAATCACTGAAGTGCTCCCATCTTTTTAGAGAACACTCATTGCAGGCCATCAATTCATTTTGTCTGATGAATAACTCAGCTACTGCAATTCATGTCTAACTTAAACTGAATTAACTTTAAAACTAATATTAGGAGGTACAACAAATCTAAAAGGGAAGATTAACACCAAACAAGTGAAAATACTTTAAACACTGTTTTGCTAAAATTGGTCTACTGACACCAGGAAGCAGTTTGAAAGAGTATACTAAAAATATTTACAAAGCATTGTTTCCCAAATTAAATGAAAGCATTGAAGACTGCATCATTTATGTCAAGGAACCCACACAATATGCAAAGTTCATCATAAAAAAAAAAAGCTTTCAACAAAACTGAAACATAAATACCTTTCAAGTGCTACAGACAGCCAAGTTCTGAAGCCCACACTGAAATGCCTTTGGGATTAAACTTAAGCAAATAAACGTATTTCAGCGATCCCTATGCTATCCATTCTTCATCCAAAGGCAACAGGAACATATCACTCCCGTATTTGCAGTTTATGAATACTTTGATATACCAAAGCTAAACAAAAAAAAAAACAAAACTCAGGAGTCGAATTCCAATCAGGAAATGTCTTTGCCGGAGTACATACACGCATGCATATAATCTGCCTATAAGCTAGTTTTGTGCTGTTCCCCAGCACTGAAAAACATGTTGCAAGCTGATGAGAATCCAGTAGTCTTTTTGAAAAGCTTTATTCAACAAAGAGTGACCCCACCCAAGCCCTGACACTGCTAGAAGGGCACGCTCAGTGGAAAACCAGGATTTAGTTCCAAATCTTCTCATTCCAGCAGCCAGCAAATGTGCACGGGTCAAGAGACAGCTCTGTTTTCCTGTTGTGCTCAACAAACTAAGCAACAGTATGAGAAAAATCTCTCCTTGTCTTTGAAATTAATGTTTCAAGATTATAGTGGTTTTTGACTGTTCACACTAAGCCCTCACAGTAACCACAATTTTAATGACAGTAGTAAGAGATCATTTGTCCTGAGCAATGCCTTCTCTCCAGTCTGTTCCCTTCCTTCAATCCCATTCCATACCACCAAATCATACCACCAAATGGTTTGTTTCTGTGACGCTGGCACACTTCCTCCAAAGCACAGGCAAGTGTTCAGTTTTTTCCTGTTCTTACTAAAGAAATTTGTAAAATATCTGAGTTCTGTAAATTATTCAAGCTTGTTCTGATTTGAAGGTGATTTATTTCTAGATGCCACGACAAATTTTTAGGTTCAACTTTTATTCTTTCAATTTCCAATGCATCAGCAAGATTAACAACAATTTCTTTTTACACTTGCAACATAAAATTTACTCTTGCATAAAGTATGCTTTCAGGGCACTTACAACAACTCAGTTAATCAAAGCACTTGCCAACTCAGGCTGAAAAATTATTTACTAGTTTACTCACACCTGAGAACTCTTTTTTCCTCCAGCAAACTGAGAGGCCCCAGTGTAATAAAACTCCCGGATGCTGGAATCCCAGACACGCATGATTATTTTGACAAGTATCTATTTCCTCTTCAGTGGAAGTCATAGAGAGAATTATTACTCTCTCACGTGTTTAGGAAATGTACAAGAGCATACGAAAAAGGGAAATGACCACAATACCAGAAATCAAGCTCAGGAAAAAGTAGTGACAAGTGGCTAATTATGCTTTTGGTAGAATGCTAGTGATAGACTGTACGAGAACACATTTGCAAGTAGCTTTCATAAGCAGATACAGCCATTAACTTTATTTCATCAGTATGTCAAGACAATGTCACACAGATCCAGAGACCTCTGAGATCACAACAATACTGCCTGTTAACTTTTTCTTTTAGCTAATCCAGTTTAGGAGCACTGGCAGAAACCAATTGAGAATGCATTAAGGCAGTGTACTGTCATGTACAAGAATGAAGTTCCCCAGCCAAACATTGTCTACCAGAACTTCACGGTGTAAACACCATCCCTTTTTTTTTTTTGTGGCAGCATCAGTTCTGTATTTCAGCCTTAACGTATGCTTCAAAATTTTTTGCCATTGTCAATATACACATTATGGAAACAAAAACTCTTTAGCAAGCCAGTTCAACCATACTCATTGATGTTACTAAGGGAAATAAATTGGAAAAAGTGACATTAATATTATAAATGAGCATATATAGACGAATAGATGACAGGTGTAAAATTCTCCTGCTATTTTTTTTTTTTTTTTTTAAGTCTTGTATTTCAATTGCATCCTGATTCAGAAAAAAAAGAAAAACCTAATACTAGCACCACTTCCCACCAGTGAAGTCAGCTTCAAATACTTAGCTAAGGTTAATTACCAGGGATGCTCAGTATTAAGTAATCTTAACCTGAGCTTCACCATACAGCTTCAAGCTACATAGCAAAGTAATTCTAGATTTCTGCAGGTAAATTGCAGTTCTGCTGGCAACACACTGCCATTATATGAATTAACTGTTGAAGAACCTTCCGAGATCTTGACATAAAAGGAAACACAACCTGTACGCTAACAGCATAGCGAATCAAAACTGCCACAAATATAAAGAAAAGCAATAGCCAAACATGGCTGCTGCAATGAGTAAAATGCTATTCCTAACCTCCTCCCCCCCCCAGCTATATTATATTCCTCAAACCTCAAGGTAAGCCACTCAAGATGTCTTGTTTTGGCATTTTAGTTTTTATTTTGCAGCTAGCACAAACTTGCTGAGTCTTTCGTGTGCTGCTGGAACAGAATTATTCTCTTGAGAGAGCAGAGCTAATCTGCACAATGTTCTTTTTCCCTGAATAGTTACAAAGTACCTAAAATGATATTCGTAAAGCAGGACAAAGCAAATTTCCTCCTACATTCTTTTATTTACTGCAGTACATGAAAAGTACTGAAACAGTAGGTAGTGCTGCTCTTCAGGAAAGCACGTATCTACTGCTCCTGTGGGAACATAACACTTCCAACCTCAAGCAACAAAAATCAGTGAAGGAATGAAAGATGCCTCTTAGCTAAGCAAAGAAAATTGGCAGCCAAAACTTCACCACTCTCGTAGTCTCTTCTGAATGCTGGTATTTGATCAGCAGAGCTGAAGTATCAGCAGGCCTGTAAAAGGTTTCTACTTGTTGTGGCAATGGCTTCCCCCCAACATTTACCACTACAACATCTCTGGGCTAGATAAAGTGAAATGATGCTCTAGAAGTCAGAACTAAGGCTAATAACACTAAGAAATGCAAAGAAAATTGTATACTAATAATGCTGGGATTGAGCCTAGACTTCAGCACTTAACACCTTCATTAGTCATCTAAGTGATTTAGTTACCGTGTGCTTTCTGGAACAACATTCCCAGTGTAAAAGATTGTAATATAAAACAGATAACAGGATATGCAGGAAAGACCCAAGGGAGTAACTATTTAAACAGTTTTTTTTTTTTTGGAAAGTTATGGAAAGAAGATAGATAAGAGATTTCAAAGAATAATTTGTGAACACCATGAAGACTGTAGGGAGGAATACTCAGAACTGTCTTGCATACAAGGGAAGAAAACTATTACTAGTGACTTGCAATGACATCCCCATGTAAATATATATCACAAAGTACAGTTTATCAAAGCAGACTCATCTATTGCAGAAAAGCTTTTTAATGAACACATACAAATGCAGATGGTGCATCATTAAAGTGAGCTTTCAAATCAAAATACAAGATTCAGTAGAGGCTTTATTCAACCTTCTTGGGCCACATTTTCAGTTCTCACTCTGTAGGAAGATAACTTTAAAAGCTTGGGAACAATCACGGGGATACAACCAAGCTGACAGTAACTTATTTAATAGCTTTATTACAGAAACATAGCAAGACATTCTGAAGTAGACACCAGAAGACTGATTTGTTTGAATGAAACTTTCAGTTTGCACAGGTTTGGGGGGTTTATTTTCCTCCTTTCGCGCTCAGTTTAGGTGCTGGCAGAACAAGTGTTTGAAAGCATATTTAACTTCAAGTGTACTGCTCTTCTGCTCATCTTGCATTTCACCTTGAATCCAAGTCCATATTTAAGCTCAGTTGTGGATCTCCCCCATACTTAACTTTTCCGTAACTCTGGATTCACCTCTAAAACACCCTGAAGTACAAATCAATGAACAAGAGGAAAAGCAATAAATGATAGCAAAACAGACCAGTTCACTTGAGCAGCAGATCCTAAAATGAGATGTACAAGATGAAGAACTAGAGCTCAGGTCCAGATGAATCTGGCACAGACTAGCCTCAAGTCTACTAAAGCATATGATCATCAAGAAAAGAAGCTTTTAGCATTTAGAAAGCATGTACGTCTGTATCTCTAAGATAGGAAAAACACATCCTTATGATACATTTGACTTTTGAGAAACGTTCAAATTATCAGCGCAAATTCAGCAACAAGTGTGGATACAAAAACACAGTAAATGGAAGGACTGATGTTACAGTTCTCAATTCTCTTTCTTATATTGCAAACAAGATTTAGTTGGGAAAAAAAAATAAGTAAATGATAAAAGAAAAAGCAAAGACAACACTGGAGATAAAGTCAGGAGTAAAAAATGGGGTGGGAGAGGGAAAGAAAACAGGAAACAGGCGCTGAAGACAAAACAGGAAAAAAGGTCACGATTTGTGTAATAGCCAAAAAACTACAGGGAGGCCAGAGAGGGGGGCAGAGCGGGAAGACACTAACCCTGATATGGGCAAAGTTACATTGTAGAGACTACTGGACAGAACACAGTATCCCCAAATGCAGGTCCTGCAACTTCTAGAGGGAATGGCCACAGTGGATACAGCAACTGTGACTTCGTCCTCACACAAATACTGCCCAGTAAAAGTTGTTTTAGAACAAAAACATCTGCATAAGAAAGGGCAAGTGGACATCTCTAGGATTAGAAAAAGCAAGATCTTAAGATTCTCTGCCCTTATGGCACAGCTTGCACAGAACAATTTGTTGTTGTGAGCTTAAAATATCTTTCCTACACAATTAAATGCCTCTTAAAAGGCAATACATCAGTGCTTCAGCTCCTCAGTTATTTCTCGACTTTATCTTAATTTCATGACACATTTCAAGATCTGTTCCAGGAGTGTTAGATTTAAATAGAGTCACCCTTCCACTGCACCTGTAACAACAGACAGAATTAAATCTATTAAGTTTACTGATGGTGAGTTTATTAAGCAACATATGAGAAGTATGGTAGATATAATTTGTTCTGGTAAAAAACAGATTTTTCTAAAATCCATGTCTCACCAGACTATGGCCAGGCAAATTGAAGAAATAAGAAACTCTATCAAAACAAATTTGGAGAGTAAAGCTGCTAATTTCAAGTTTTATGCTTTGGAGACAGATGGAAGTACTGATGCTACAGACATGGCTTAAGCTGCCATATTCATTAGAGGTATTGATAAATATCATGTCACTGAAGAAACGGTTTCTTTGGTGTCATTAAAAGGTGTAACAAGATTTCTCTACTTGTACAAAGAAGTAAAAATTACAAGCAACTTTCTTTAACCTTTGTCAACATATCTGTTATAGCTACTGATGGTGCCCTGGTGATGACCAGTAAGAAAGAGGGACTTATTATATATTCTATATGCAGTCCAAGTCAATTCCTCTTCACTCAATGCAGCCCAGGTTGCCAAAAGGTTGGACACCCATAGATTAAGTGAAAAGCTGCACCTCGTGAACAAATGAGTAACCACCCTTCAAAATCTCTCAAGTGACAATTTTAGTAAACAAAAGTAAGCTAACTAAACTAGGAGATGCTGTTGACTCTGGAGGGAGAAGAGCCCTTGCCAAGAGATATGGACAGACTGGAGAACTGGGCAATAATCAGCAGCATGAAATACAAAGGAAAAATGCCACATCCTGCACCTGGCATGGAATAGTGAACCAAATTCTCAGTCACATCGGGTGAAGAAAACTGTGTTGGCAGATTCCTTTCATGGGGTACTATCATCACAAAGTGGTTCTTGCAATTTCATTAATCATGATTACATTTACAGACAACTCAATACTTGAAGCAAAACAAGTGTACAGGTCTTTTTCCAAAGCAAAAATTCCATTTCTTTTGCCAATTAAAATAGGAGAATGGATTTTAGACTGCACATATCTACAAAGTATACTGCAATACCTGAGCAAGAAATTCTGAAAATTTAAGCAAGCTTATTGAAAAAAAGTGAAGCAGAGGAAGTGGCACTCCTTTTGATATATACCAATATAGCATACTTCATGCGACTTCCACATCAGTGCTGAGTTGCTGCTAAAGAGGCAAACTATTTTTCATTCCATAGATGTTACACAAATCAAAACATTGAACTAAACTTCATGTAAAGTATGCCAAGGTATCCTAAAAGATTTTCAAAAGAAGTCTTAGATATTTGAGAAGTTACTTATAACTTATTCTGAAAAGGTATTACCAGCTTGCGTTACCCTATGCTAAGATGCATAGGTAAGCCTCTTAAATACACGTAGAGCTGTATGACATTTAGATGGAAATGAAGAAAAATTGAGTACAATGTTCCACAGTCCTGTAATGGGAAACAGATTCCCTAAAATTCCCAAGACAAAGCAACAACGTTGTTTTATGCTGTGATATCTGGGCTTCACCATTTGCAACACAGACACTTTTCTCACTCGGTTTCAGTTTTATGTACAAACTTCGTTCATCCTCTTTTCTTCTCCCTGCCCTCTTGTACCTTCACTTAATCTTACTTTTTTTAGAATCTTCCTAATTATCAATTAACTAACTATGCCTTCTACTCTTAATTCCATGAATGTTACTAGAAAGCCAAGGTGCCAAACTGTATCATGTCTGGGTCACATCCAGACAGTTTAGAATCTCACCTGAACAATAAGATAACTGATTCAATATGCAAGCTGGATTTTACTTTTGAATTATATTCGTAAGAGAACAAGCAAAATGAGATGTTTGTGAAATTACGTAAATGTCTTTATTTGCTAACTCAAGGTGATTAAAATAAATCCACATACAATAGTTGTATCTTGTGATTATTGAATAGTTTATATCACAGCCAAATATTTAATATGAATCAGTTTCAGAAATATAGAACGTATTTCCGCAGCTAATTTCTCAAATAGAATTATACAACTGCCTAGTATAGGGATTTTGTTTCTGCTCAAACTGGAAATAGATATAGCTCATGTATCACAAAAATTTTCAGAGATGCTGAAGCAAAGGGAGTTCAGTTCTTCCTTTTCTGTGCTTCATGACATAATTGCTGTTCATGTTTTCAGAGTGTCCAATAATTGGAAGAAAATGACAGAAATCCTCCTAAAATATAATCAAATCTGAATCACCAAATTTTTCTAAACTCTCAAGTCTCTTGGTATGAAAAATGTGGATAGATTATGTTCTTGACCCATATTCAAGACTACCTCTGACCTCCATACACTGAGGAGATTGCAGGCAAAAACCAACGCTAAAGCTCACTTTCGTACGGAATCTCCTCCAGAACAACTTGTGACAAAGAGGCAGAAGTGGGAAGCCTAAATACTTCTGAAAGAACCTGCCTGTCAAAAAATCTGAGGCAAGGCCTACCTAGAAGAATAGAAGAAAAGGATTCTACACTTTGTTGACATTGTCAGTGACCTCCTTTAAACTGCCATGGATGAGATGAATAGCGTAAGTCACCGATCCATTTTATGACTGCTCAATCTGAGCCAGGTTTTAAGCAGCATGCTGTGCTGCACAGGCTACATTAATCTGTCTACAGACTAAAACACACAGCGCTGCAATCTGCTCCTGTCCAGCAGACAAAGAATAGCCCTCATCTTCACACTAATCAAGGACTATCTTCATTTGATGAGAAAGGTTTCCACTTCAAAGAATGAATTTAGAAGTTTCAGGAAAAATATACATTCTGCATTATTCAGCTCAGAGCTGGCTTTGTTTGCAGGCCTCATGCAGAGGTGGAAGAAATATCACATTCTTTCTCTCTCAGCTTTGACCATGACACTGTCTTAAGAATTGGCTCTGACTAATCCTCAGCATATCCTTTAGTAAAACAAAATAAACCCAGCAGGAACAAAAATCAATTATCAAAAGAAAAACTGTAAAAGGAGAGATGCCATTTGTCTTTTCACTAATTCCTAGTATTACACGCCTGTGGAAAAAAGAATACTGAAGTCTCTAGGAAGCTGTAGTATTTCTACATCTTAGTGTTTAATCCCTTCAGGAAACTCAGCACGAATAAGAGGAATGCAAACAAATTTTAAGAAGCTGTGCTGGAGCAAGTTTTTCTCTCTAGTTTTGAGCACTTTAACAGTGATCCAAGAAAAGCTCTTGCTGTTTAAAATTAAGTAGATGGGAAAAAAGCTAAAGTTCAAGCTGTTCAGAAAGAAAAATAGGTGATTTTGTAAAGAAATAACACTACCACCGTTGAATTCTTTTAGGTTGCTCTAGTGACAGAGCCTCAACATTATCTGACAGCTAGTTTTAAGGTATAGTCTCCACATTTATTAATGAAGTGACCAAAAAATTCTGTAAAACACTTTTTGTTAGAAAGTGGCTTAAAGTTGTCATTTAGGGTATCTGGGAAGCTCTTCCAAAATATTCCAGTCTAACCTTTCAAGAATTAAAGGTTGGTTGGGTTTTGCCCCTCCCTACCCTGTAAAGGGTAACTAAAACAAGGGGCAATGGCCTTAAGCTGGAGCACGGGAAGTTCCGCACCAACATGCGGAAGAACTTCTTCACGGTGCGGGTGACGGAACACTGGAACAGGCTGCCCAGGGAGGTTGTGGAGTCTCCTTCCCTGGAGATCTTCAAGACCCGCCTGGACAGCTACCTGTGCAACCTGCTGTAGGGAACCTGCTCTGGCAGGGGGGTTGGACTCTATCTCTCAAGGTCCCTTCCAACCCCTGCAATTCTGTGATTCTGTGAAAACACAGAATTCGTGAGGGCCACGAGGATGATCAGAGGGCTGGAGCACCTCCCCTACGAGGACAGGCTGAGAGNACAAAGTTCAATGTATGGCAAAGCAACAGAAACTTAAAGGTTAGATGCCAACTTTATGTTCTAAGTAGAGCTAGAACTGACTATTTTACCAACTTAATTACAATTTAGTGTGGTATACATCTTACTTTTCATCTGATTGCCTTGTTGCCAGCATTCATTGACCATATCCATTGATAAGAGAGAAGAAAGATCAGATAACCTCAAGACCAGCATATTGTGTTGAAGAACATTATTCCTCAGGACTGACTGAACACACAATGTATACTAATTTAAAGGTAAGACTGTAAAAAAAAAAATCTGCCCCTTAATTTCAATGAGCTGGCAGTAATTTTCTATCAAATATGTGTACATATGCCTGCATATAAATGCTTTCACAATTTCCCTCCCCCCCCAAAAAACAATTTCCTTTTGTTCAGTAATTGTTTAAATAGACTTATTTCAGAGTGCAACATCACTACATTTGGTATTTTTGTTGTGGTTATCAATCATTCACACATATTCAAGTTATTCTGTACCTTGATTTTGGATTCTTTTTTCCATTTAATGACATTCAATGACAATCATTTTTCATTTGTGATTATGCCTCATACTATTTAGACTGAAATTAAAACTTGTTTTCAAAGCACAGCGTAGAACACTGAAACTACAGTGCCAAGGCAAGAAAAAGTGGTAAGATATGTGGTGTCATTAGAAACACGATGTGTAGAAAATGGGTCACTATCATCAAACCTGATTTCAAAAGTAACCATCCTAGCTACAGAAGGGTGACAAACTTCTTCATTTAAGTGTGTCAGGCCCAGCTTCTTACCAAACTGAGGACAGTGTTCCCTCTCATTAATCAGACAACAGGCAGGTCCACACTACCTGTTAATGTATTGTATATTAACCAGAGATACGAGTGAGATTATTTAACTAGTTTTGTAGTTTTGATAAACTCAATAGGTTGAAATCCTTAAAAACAATTATGTAACAGATTTAAAATTAGTTGTCTTCCCTCTGCTTTTCAGCATGCTTTTAAAATCTCAACACTGAAAATGCTAATAGTATTTTAATATATCATCATTTACAGTAAACAAAAGAGCAAGTTTTTCCCTCCATAGTCCCTTGCACATCTGTCAGAATTCCACTGATCCTCTACTACTTTGACACTGCCCTAACAGAAGGTCACTCTATTTTGAAGTGTAAGAAGATGTAGTATTATAGATTCTACCAGGATTAGTTTACTAGTACAGATGTACCAATAGAACTTTGAGCTATCACTCTTCTAAATTTAGGTTTTGTGCCTGAATATTAGATATTCAGGTCAATACAAGTTCAATAAGTACTTAATTGCCAGATTAACCTCTATAATGCTTAAGACAGAATGTATCATAATTCACAGTGCAATTTGGAACACAAACAATGTAACAACACAATTAACAGTACCAGCTATTGACCAATTTCATTGCTCTAACTGTATCTCAAAAAGCTACTGTTGAAAATAAACTAAAACCAAGTATTTCTTTTGCAAAATTTCTTCAAAATCATGTTTATCTAGAAAACTTATGTTCTTATAAGTGCCTTTCTCTGGTGTCCCAAAGCAGCAAGCACCTCCATGTACACCCTCAAACTATTTCAGAAGCTAACCACCTTATCAAGGGAAAGATTAAAAGACTCAGATACTAAAAGTTACATCCTGGGATGAGTAGACTAAGTTGTAGCATTTCTGGTATTTCAACCAGTTCACCTAGCTACATCCACAGCAGTTGCAGCACATTGCAGAAATATCCAAAAAACAGCATAGACAGCCATTGGAAAGATGCTTTCTGAAGTATTTTTCCCCTTACACAACTGCATTCCTTAACCCTGTGAAATTACAAATACATAATCAGCAAACAGCAAAAAAGAAGTTCTAGGCAGAAGAGTATTTCCACTCAAATCTTGAGTAGAATATGCCCTTACTGAGCCAGCAGGTTTGCTTCCAGTATGAACAAGAAGCATAACCACTCCATGGATAATGCACCCTTCCTAGCTTTAACCTAGACATCACTAATAGCGGATTACCTATGCCAAAGACAACACAATAAGTTCTGATCCCTAGAGGTTAAATTATCAAATCTTGTTCTAACCCAAGCTTTCAGCAGAACAAAGCTCTAATGTGCTATGCTATTCATACCATGGCTAAGTTTAACAGCAAAGTAGATTTTTCTTAAAATACTGAAATTTCTTTTCATAAGTGATGTATGTACTGTTGATGGGAGAAATGTACATGGGAAAATTATGATCAGGCAATTACTGAGCCAGATTCTCAATTCTGAAAATGTCTCAATGAGTA
Source organism: Penelope pileata (assembly GCA_013396635.1). Lineage (NCBI taxonomy): Eukaryota > Metazoa > Chordata > Aves > Galliformes > Cracidae > Penelope > Penelope pileata. The sequence continues at coordinate 1,224,102 of WBMW01005029.1, forward strand.
GGACAGTTTCAAATGGGTTTTTACTCTTATCTCCTAGTTTGTGCCTTTCTTACAAATCTCAAATAAAAATTTGCTATTTCAGGATATTGAGCCCTCCAAAGAAACTTTTCATATGCTATTCAACTGCAGACTTTGTATGACTAGGACAGGAACAGTTTTGTCCACAAGCATTTCAAAATGCATAAAGCAGTTCCACCCTGCCAGTAGACTTCACAGCCAGGTGACTCCCTTTGTACAGGATGAAATCAGACTGAAGACCACCAAACACCACTTTGCTATGAGATGGCGTTTCCTCCACCTTGCATCAACCACGACGGTGTATTTTTTTCCCTGCAAATCAAACAGTTACAGCTAAAAGAATCAACCTACCTGTTCTAGTCTCTGCACAGTGCAGAAGATCACACAGTATTCCCTGTTTACCAGGAATGTACAAAGCAATTTAAATATCTCCCAACAGCTGTATCAAAATACATTGCCAAATCATCAGATCAATAAGATGAAGCATTTTAGACAAGGTGAATCCTTTCTCCTCACTATACCTTTCCTCCACTCACATTACCTATCTCATTATCTTGAGATACTGACTCCAACACAGCCCTTCACAAGGTTGGCAGGTCCTCTACACACAGAGCTCTGCTTCAGCACTCAGGTGGAGAAAACAGAGCAAGAAAAGAAAAACCAACCCCACAGAATACTACTTTTAAGCAATAAAGGGTAGGAATGGACAGCACAGCACACCTCTTGCTTCATTTTTGCTGCAGGAAGTGAAAGGCCAAGTGTCACATGGGGATGGAGGCTGGCATACAGAACAAGCCAGCACATGGGGTGCCGTGCCGGACCAACTAGGCTGGCCCCAAGCAGCAACCAGCAGCGTTGTTTTGTATCACATACTTTCGTGAGCCACATATTTTATTTTTTCAAAGTCTGAATTTAATACATAGAGAAAACGTAATGATCATTTCAGGAGGGACATCTCATGCTGGTCTGCATGCACAAGATAGAGTACATGAAAACAGTAATAGTTCAGTAAACACATTAAGCCTGACTCTTGAGTAGCATCTACATAGATGGCAGCTACAGGCTCCTGAGAAAGTGAGCTGTATGTAACACATTGATTCACTCTGACAGAAAATACACTGGAAAAGTGATGAAGGGAAGAGTCCTTTTACTGCTTAGGTCAACACCTGCATCACTTCAGGACAGAAACGCTCAATTATTTCTCCCTCTCTCCATTTTATTAGGATAAAAAAGCAGACAAGGTAGTAGAGGAAAAACATATGCAAAAGAAAGATATATTATCTTCTCAATAAGCATTTGTAAATGTCTGTCACATTTGCACCGGTAATATTTATTACTCTAGCTATGCTATATCAACCAACTTAAATGTCTACTGCCTATCTCATATGCAGTACTAACAGACTACAACAATTTTCCACATTGTTCAGAACTCCATTTGCCCTGTATTCATAAGCTATGTGGCAACACAGAATAAAAACCTAGAAATAAAGAATGAATTGTACCATTCTTCTGTTGTAGCAAACCAAAGATTATTACGCTTTGCAATGGTGAATATTATACTGAAAGATTCTTACTAGGTAGACCAGGCTCGTCTTTGGCTATAAGCATTCAGAGAGGGAGTCTACACAGCAAAATGCAAGTTTTTGCTAAGTGTCTGGTTTATGTAGCAAGGTTGTGGTATGCTCACATTCTTTAGTGCCATTCATTATTTGACTTCACTAATCAAGAACCAAAGAGAAATGTTAATGGCAAGTCCAAGTCAATCACAATCTATTTATTGACAAAGCATTAGTTGTTAAAGAATAGCATGTTAATGTAGAAATCCTGGGCACTAAACAAAAGATTGTCACAACCTGTATTTTACGAAAAAAATAAAGCTTCCAGAAGTCTATCAGCTAGGAAAGGTTGCTTTTCCAGTGGCTGCCACATAAACAAACAAACAACCAGCATTAAGTAGCAGATCTTTGTATAAATACAATTTATATTTTAGTTTGGTTGCAAAGAAGGAAAAAAAAAAAAAAAACTAGAAGTAGCTCAGATTCCCATAGCATTGGATGAGTAGTCTTTCCTCCCACATACCCTGGAGCTATACAGTAACACAGTGTAACACTAACAGTGGAAAGAAGTTGTAAAAAGCTTAATTGAGGAATTCTGAAAGCAAAATGAATGGGTATAAACTTCTATTTAATATAATAATACCCTAATATACTCCAGAAATAGAATGTTTTTCCATACAAGTAAATGAGATTTCAGGGCCACTTCCCATAAAGAGCAGTAAGATGAAAAACCAAACCTGCCTTACAGTAGCACTTGCAAAGGTCTGGAACCATGTGATGTGCTTAAATATTTGATGACCCAGGAACCTATTCCAATTCTAACAGCTAACAATTCAGACATCCTAACTCCCACCAAAACTGAAACTAGCACTCTGGCAACTTGCATTGCTGTCATTACGGCTTAGCATCTCCTTTATGCTATTTTACTCTTTTAGAATAGGAACACAAAAACGCAATGTACTCTTTCTGCAGCTTTGAACAGACAACTTTCTTTGTAGCCACTCAAAGAATGTGTTCTACAATCTCTCATAATTTAATCACTGTCAGTCATAATAGCCTATTATGGAAAAAAATAAGTCACTCATTTATTTTATCATCAGTGCACTCGGGCATGGTCAATTTATGAGCGACACAGTCACATGTATCAGCCACGAGAGATCCATTGCAGTGCTGCTGGAAAGTTTGTTCACAAGCAAGTTGCTTTTCTCCAATTATCCATAGGCTGAACCTGCAAGTCTCAGTCTTTAATGCTGTTCTCACAGGAGAAACAAAAGGAAGCCTTTAAGCCATAGTCATGCTGTTTACTTCAACACATGGTAAGACAGTAGGCTAATTACAACTTGTAATTTAATGTTAAAATTTAATTCACAATAACACTAAAAATAAACGGCCTTCAAATCAGGTTCTCATGGAAAAAAAAAAATGACATCTTGATATGATCAAAGTAGCCCACAGGATGCAGGACATCCAATACAAACAGCACAGCTGTTTGTGCTGAGACCAAAAAGCATTGGAAGTGTAGGAGTGGTTTGGAGATGTAGTAGCTACAGGAAGGCCTGGAAGCTGCAAAGCTGTACAACTGTCAGAAGCTGTAAAAGAGCAAGCCAGATCAATACACCTGCATGCATATAACAAGCCCGACCTACATGATCAAGTTAATGAAAGCATGCAAGTAAAACCAGTAGTAGCTGAGATAGGTAACAGTAAGAGATCCAGACCTTGCTAATAAAAAAAAAAAAAAAAAAGTATGAGTAGTTACCAAAAGATCAAAGATTTCCATAGAATCTATATAAACAACATGCACACACAACTTTTAAATTGAAATCCATAAACATGCTTGCACATACATATACTGCAACATTCTCATCCAGCCAATGGCTCCACAGGAAATAGCCTCCTACATGAGATTTCATACAAATTCCTATCTACTATAGCAAATATTAGACAGGAAATCATTCCTATTACCATAAACTCTAAACTTTTGTAAGAAGTTTCATCTGATAATTGTTGAAGTTGAATGTCTGAAGAAAAATATTTCACATACAGTAAATGATGAAAACCTGCCTCTTTTTGTGCCATATGCAGAACACCTGTGCAATACCCCCACTCCTTATAGTTCTGTTGTCTATTCCATTTTAAAAAGGAAATATGATTAAAATCAGTGGTAAAAAAAAAGCTCTAATACCCGTTATTAACATTTTCAGTTGGGATATGCAGCTGAGTCTAGAGGTAGCCTGCCACTAAGTTTAAAAAGAAACCTGACTGAAGAGCATGCAGCCACTGAGTACCTTTAGCAAGCTGCAGAGGAAAACTACCCACTCATCCTTTTGGCAGAGGTACGATGCTTTGGAGTAACACATGTGGGGAACATGGCAAATTTCACTGCACATTCTGCCGAAGCCCCATATATTTCTATTGAGAAAAATTGCAGATGCTAACAATTTGGAATGCTCTCTGGTTTGTATTAGGCCTCATTCTACAATTTACCAGACAAAAGCAGCAATGCAACTCTCATAATGTAAAGAGATCAGGTATTTCTATAACATGGCCAGGAAATATTCCCAAACCAAACCAGAGGAAGTTTGTTTAGTACAGTAAGGTGTGAATATGAGCTAAGAGTACAATTAATCCTCCACACAGAGGCTTAATCACTTAATACAATACAATCCAGTTAATTACTAGACCCAACATACCAGGCAGCTGCTTAGGTAGTTCTCATCTTGAGGATTTGTGCCTACTAGAAAAAAAGCTGCTTTTACTCTGCGTTGACAATGAAACTTAGTAAGTGACTTCCACAAGAAACCCACAGTGTACCTGAGATGTCTGACAAAGTATATGTACATAAAAACTGTTAATAATAGCATCATTCTTACTCCTCCATTTAAAGGGGTTTAATTTATCCTCTAGAAGAGTTTGATATCATGAAATAACTTTTTCCCATTAACTGAAAGTAATATAGAGTTACTTCTTTCCAAGTGGAAAAAAGTCAAACACAACAAATAGACTAATGTAGTTACAAATATCATTCAACCTTCAAGTTCCAAAACAGTAACACAACTAGTTACCTGAAGTCATTTTAATTCAAGCCAATACTTTCCTGTAATGTTTTTCAGGCCCCAAAGTCACTATTGTTGAATTTGCTAAACAAGTCGATGAGAAGTAATTTTTCAAGCAGCATTCCATTTTAAAGTCTGCTGAGAACTCAGAAAAGGCTGAGAACAAAAGCTGGAACTTAACATCCAATTAGGTCAGACACACTAGGGCCTCAATAAACAAACACTAGCAAACACACGAAGACTCTCATGGTTAGAATCGCTAATTCAGAAACACATATTTGAGACTAAAGCATTGAAAGTGTAATTCTACCACTTGTGGACTACAGACAAGTTCTAAACAAAGGGATGCAAGAAAAAACCCAAACAAAAGCAAGCAGGAATCATCCACACAAACTACCAGATTTCTCTTCTAGAGCAGTGCCTCTTGATTAAAAAAAAAAGAGGATGAAGATCTTATTTTTGCACCCCTGCTACTTCTCTCATCTAGAAGGTGTTTTGTGTCAGAAAGGAATACTGGTAGCCCAACTCTGTACCTCACTATATCATCATTATTAACTTATTTAATGTTGACTATAAACTCCCAGGAACTCCCGGTTTTTACTTCTACAGAAGTCTTGAGATTCCGAATTAAATTTTATAGTTGTTTTTCAACGTCTCTGTAGATTTGAATGCAAGACAAACATGGTTTTTGTAAGACTTCTAAAAGCTTAACACCACTGTAACTGCTTCAGCAGCAACAGGGTTAGAGCCAGCCTGCAACTACAGCAAATGTACCTCCCTGATTTACCATTTACCACAGTATCAGAGGGATCAAACACAGCCACATGAATCCCAACGAGTCATAGGGACATCACAGCATCTCCCTGAGACTAAGCAGTAGCAGAGTGGGTCCATGCAGATCCACTGCACTCAGCACCCTCCCACCCATTCACTAATGCTGATGCATCCTTCTCCTTCTGAAAAAGGATGTGAAACTCCTAAATCCTCAGCCATAAGAAAATTTTGGTGTGAACTCAAAGGGCACATAAGTTCACTGCTGCTTCAACAGCAATGCTGCTTTAGGATGGCCCCAGATGACAATTTTGTTTTCAGCTTTTAGACTTATTTTAATGTCTATTTGCAATGACAGGCTTTTCTGAGTTTTTAAAAACAAAGGAACGCTTACAGTAAGGAGAAATCTTTCTTGAGAAGTAGATTTGGAGACCTATTTTACTTGCAAATTCTTATCAGTTGGTACAATGCAAGTGTTTGCATTGAACTACAAAAAGCTGTGAGAAAATTTCATAGAAGCTCTCTATAAAATGATATTCTATCTTGGATCACATAGCATCTTACTTCACAAAGACTGAGTCTGTAATATCTGTAACCTGAGGCTGCCTTTGAAATATACTAAAGTAAACATAATTAGTTACAGTTTGGGGTATATGGTACTGCTAAAACTGTGAAGCATCTTTTTAAGGCACTACATGCACTAGAAGTTACAGTGAATGAATTTGATCATTTCAGAACTCATTGTCAGGACAACCTCAAGACTTACTTACTAGTAATATGTCACATACAACAAATATTAATACATATTCCTCAGATAGAGGAACAAGCAGAAAATTGTTTTTAAGATGAAAGTTCAGGTCCTCCATAAATACTAAGAAAGGGCAAATTTGACAAGTGGAATTTTTAGTAGTCAAAAGGTTTTCTGTTGTCAAGATTCCACCATCATTTTGGTATTAAACAAGCTTATTCTGCTTTCACCTTTTTTCCCCCACAAGAAGTTAGAGTTTTGTGCTAGTTAACACATTTATCATATTTATTTGATTTATAAAGTATTTGTTGAAGGAGAACTTTCCAAAATACTGTGTTTCCTGCACAGTTGATTTACTGGTTTGGCTAGTTCATCCTATTTCAACAGCAAGCTAGAGCAGTATCATAGGTCAAGCACCACGTTTCTCAGATTACTTCAGCTTTAAAGTTTTGTATATATTATTGAAACACCAAAGCTTTTCAATATTCCTTCAGCCTTTTCTCCTATTTTTATGATCTTGATATGCCAAAGAATTAAAAGAAAACAAGGAAAAACAAGCCTATCAGAAGGGACATTATATCACTTACTATAAATACATTTTTCAAAGGCAGATCACAAAGAAACTTAAAAAAGTATTATCTATATTTAAGTTTCATCTATTCTGCTGAAGCACCAGATATGTGAGTAAGACTATAAACCATTCAATTCATTTGCAAGTTTAGGGACAGAGCAACATGCAAAGGGATGGACAGCAGAGGACAGAGAGCAATCTAGGGACTGATAAGATGTAACTTTTTCCAGTCCAATTCATTTTCACCACAGCAACAGCACAAACTGTTTGGAAGCACTTCCGTCCTTCCTCCCACAGTTCAGAAGCCCCAGTGACCTTCCCAGCCTCTTTACCCAGAGACTCTTGTCCTGCTGCCTTCATACGGTGCTCTTGGTTCCCCTCTGTTCCAGTTTCTAATCTCTGCCAGCCTACCATAAGCCTGCCCGGTTTCAGCCAGGAGAGAAGAAACAGAGGTGAGGATGCTGCAGGAATGATGTTTTCAAGCTTGCCTCTGCCTCTGACAATATAGATCTACTGCTGCTACCTTGTCCTCTGCTACTGTAATAAAAAGCACACAGGAAGGGGAAAGATGCATAGACAGAATGGGCTGCAAACCTCACTCAGCACCCTGAGCCATTAAAGCAGTCAGCCCTTGTGCCAAAGCATGGAAGGCACAGGACCTCTACTCCAATAATCCCATCCTTCTGCTCTAGGCTGCAACTTTGGTGACCTTACCAGCCCTCCAAACTTCCAGGACAAAAAGATGCTCAAGAAAAGCACACTACAAAGGCCATCTTGGTATATACCTTCTCCCTCCAAATAAATAAAGACATTACTTGGTTTGCAGTATTAACAAAAGGCTTAAGAAAAGCAGTCGTCTAGCAAACATTTGTATAACTATTTCCATCAGCTTTCACAGGGGTTTACTTTAAGCACTTAAGTTGAACTTCACTTTCACAGGGAGAATAGGGAAGAGGAGAACTACAATACTACTTCTGAACCAAAACAAAATGAGTTTGTTTCCAGCTACAGCTAAATCCACTGAGTTATCTTACTGGAACCTCCTGAAGTGCCTCAGGAGGCATTCCTCTGTTTGGCTTGGAATTACCAGACAAGTCTACACTTTAAATTCTTTATCCCTTTACAGCTGTCTGTTTACAGCTACACTTCACTTGACTGAACAGCTGCCATCAGCTACCTGCATTCTACAGGGACTTAGGCTATATATATTTTTAAAGTTATTTTACAACATCTACATGTATGACATCTTCAGCGCTGCTCTTGGTATCTGCACCATCTGGAAGTTGCCAGCACTTCTCAGCCAGAGTCTCTTAAGTGTTTAAAAACTACTCTCCACAATCTGTCAGTCATTAATAGCTTTGCAATTTACACAAAGCCTCAACTTCACCCAGTGTTTAAAGCAACTAACTTGCGGATAATCATAAGGAGTATGTAAAAAAAAAAAAAAAAGCTCTCTCCATTAATATCCACTGTATTTACAAGCACTAGATTCTCCCAGCCAAATATCCAACACAAGATTTATAAACTGCCTTAACAGAAGCCTGTTGTAGACATGTTACCCTTTGTACTGTTAAGAACTACTATTAAAAAATAGAAGAAAAGCTTTCAGTGTGCTACATGTTTGCTCCTAACAGACAGGGAAGGTGTTACAGCAATAGAATTTTCTTAAATGAAAACTGATGCTAAAGGAATTCTAGACAAGCAACCAAACCTTTCTGCTTGTTGTTTTTGCAGAGTAAGTCTCTATCGCCTTTACAGCATAAAAACAATACCCTTTTTCTGCTAATTAACATCAGTTTAATAGAATGAACTATGTTATTACTTGCCTTTAACTATATCACAGTAAAGTTTTTTTTTGGTCTTTTTTTTTTT
>WBMW01005029.1:1232711-1250698 GCA_013396635.1 Penelope pileata
TTTTTTTTTTTTTTTTTTTGGTCTTGCCTGTGGCTACAACCTCTTGTGAAACACCAAGTCCTCAGGAATAAGATTCAGGATCTTTAACTCAAGAGAAACCTACAGGTAAAGATCAAGCTTCATAAGCTTTTTGACTCTCTGTACAGAGAAAGTAAGACTTCTGAATAAGTTCAAGACGCAACACAGACACAGCAATGATGTTATGAAGTTAATTCTCCTACTTCACATTAGATGAAAAGAATACCTCTTTATCTTCAATGACTAAGTAGTATTCAAAACCCTGAGTCTTATAGGATATGAAACACTTTGCATATGGTAGATATAATTGGGTCTATGGAATAATATGCAGTTGTTGCGGCAGCCCTGTTGGCAGCACTTCAGTGCTCCCTCTGAAGAAAAACAAACACATTGTTCTATTAATCCAATTCCTTTGAATGATGGAAAGTAGCTTCTATATGCACAGTTTTCCCTCTGCAGCTGCAGTTTTCCTTGTTGCAGGCTTAAAAAGCTACATTTTACATCAAACCTGCAGACTAACAGGCGTAACAATAAAACTGAGCTAAGAGCACCAAATATTAGTTATTGTCAGACACTTCACACAATCAGGTATGAAGACAGGGAATTTACATGCCAGAAAATAATATAATACACAGTTGATATGAAATTAAGAAGGACGTCAGTAGACAAGTTTCCATTTCATTTCAAGATACAAAGTTATCCTAAATACCTTCTTGGTATTTGAGGAAACTTACTGGCTTTGAAAAAATAAACAAACCTGTCTTAAACATAAGCACACTATATCTTAATCAAAAACAGAATACATATTTAACTGCTACAGTCAAACAATTTATTCAAGGTGTTCCTTACATATTTGTCTCCAGTACTCCCAAGGAATTAGCTTAAAAATGAATATGTTTGCTTTAATATTGAAGATGTAATCAGACAATTTTAAAGCAAGGTTGCTTTTTTTAAGTAGTTTTTAAAAACAGAAGTTGGAAAGATGCATGCAATTTCATGATATGGTACTCTTCAGTGCACAAAAGGATGATAAAATCTATCTGTAAATGGAATATTGTAAAAAGTCAGATGCATTTTATGATAGAAAATAGTTTTGTTAATAGAGTACTCTTGTAAAATTTCAGAGCTGTATTCTATTCAAATGATTTAGAAGAGGAACAAGCTTACTTCCACACAGTTTGAGTTGAGTATCTTTTTATGCAAGACTTTAGGTATCTGAATACATTAGTTTACGTAAAATAAGCTGTCTTTATAGCCAGTATCCAGACAGCCGAAGCCTTTTTAAACATTTAAACTCTCAATTTGGAGTTACTAAAAAGACTGCATAAAAGAGGTAGTAAGCTCTCCTGAAAACCAAAGGATCCTGGACATCCAGTCCTTCCCTCAGAAATCTTTCTCCCATGTGGGTGCATCAGCTCTCTTCACTTACTGGCACAGGCTGCCCAGAGAAGCCGTGGGTGCCCCATCCCTGGAAGTGTACGAGGCCAGGTTGGATGGGGCCCTGGGCAGCCTGATCTGGTGAGTGGCAATCTTGCCCACAGCAGGGAGATTGGAACTGGATGATCTTTAAGATCCCTTCCAACTCAAGTCATTCTGTGATTCTTTTCCTCAAACTTCAGAAGTTTCACTTTATTTAAAATACCTATGCTACTTTAACAGCACGCGCATCACTATCACAAAGTTGTAACAAAACATATCTATGCTTAACTGCATTTTCATCCCTGTTCTCGTCAAATATGTCATTTCAGATGAGTTATCAATATGCATCTGACCACTGAAGACTGAAGTTCACAACACTATGTTCAGCCCCATAGAAACTTTACAAAAATAACAATCATATGCTAAAAGAAAATAAGGATCAATTTTGCATTTGATAAGCAAGAAAAGAGCGCAAAAAAAATTTCTGGAATGCTTGTGTAGGCAATGTCATTTGTATTTCTGGGGGCTGGTGCACTCAAACAATGGTTTATAGAGTATCTTTCAGATACAATTTGATTGCAGACCATTGGTTCCATCACAACTGGTGTGGAACGTACTCCAGTTTAGGTGAATATTAACAGGATATTCAGCTAGGATGCAGAGAGGATTACCACCACTGTAACCATCTTCTTGCCTTCTCTAGCTGTTCCTTACCCTCTTTACCCTGTGCGCTAGAGACAGGAAAAGAGCCAAGCCAAGGAAACCAAGTAGTACCCACCCCCACAGAGCTTTCTCCCCTGCTGCAGTCACTGGGATTTACAATCAAAACTGTCTGGGACAGGCTGCTGCTAGTGTTGCCTGCTATGTCGGCAGGCTGTTAAAGTTACAAAAAGTACTATGTGCCAAAATGTGTACTCCTGCTTGCCAAGCATATAATCCCGATCCACACTTCCTGAAAGGAAAAGGATTTAACAAATATGGGACAGTTTCCTCTTCCCTTTGCTTAGAAACTATCTTCTTTCCCACACACTTAAAGCCAGAGAAAGAGAAATGGCACAGCTTCCACACTTATGAGAAGCTCAGTTAGTTCTCTGCATGGAACACTCAGCTTCATTTGATCAACTGTACTCCATATTTTCTTACCGACTCAGACAATGACCACCAGAGTAGGCCTTTGTACCTGAAGAATCTCTACACTCCCAGACACGTTTGACAGTTATGTTTATTTGGTGAATATGGCCCCAGTTGTCGCCTGGCCCACTCTGTATTCTACTACTAGGCTCTCTCCCAGTTTAAAATAGTAAAGAAATACCTGTGAAGAACTATGAGTTTTATACTTGAGTCACAGCATGCACTTGGTTTAGCTACAAGCTTTTCCTTACCAGAGGTTTTAAGTAAATAATGGGCTACATGTAGAATGATAGATTTCCTTCTACTGCTTGAAAAGGCAACAAAGATAGTAAGCAAAGAAGCAGAATACATGGCTCCAGGAAACCAACGGCATGCAGCATTATAGTATGGGCCTGAGGCACTCTGTTTGCTTCGTTATCATACCGTGGCAATGTCCTAGTAATTAATATAATGTCTAGTAAATTGTATACAAACTACACCTAGGATTTTAAAAAAATCCAACACAAACTTAAGGAAATCCTGAAGATAACTAATGATAAATTGAAAGATCTTGTTGAAGAACAAGATATGAAAGAGATATAACTATGTTAAAACATTGAATCAAAAATAAATTAACACAATTAAGAAAATTATTAAAATAATTAACTGACTTCCACAGAAAAATAGTTGGCATCTAGGTCTAACAGAAGAGTTGTCCACATACGGAAACATGCAGAGCTTCAGTGTTACTAAGGTAATGATCATGACTGCATTTTCCTTAACTTGTTAAAAAAAAAAAAAANAAATAAGACCTTTTAGTCATGACAAGTTGTCACAGATCTTAGTTGCTAAGTAGGATATATTCCGCTGAGTAAACTTAAAAGCTTACACAGGATATAGCAAAACAGTTGATGTACTTTTTGGAACAAAAGTCAATAACGTACAGAGTTTGTGTGGTAGCAAGATTTGCCTGATAGCAAAATGCAGCTTTCAAATACTCATTTCAATAAAAGTATCAATTATTTTTGAAGCAAATAAGCAGGCAAATGGATAAAAGATTTCACTAAGAAGGAAAAAAGGTAAAGTGATTCAGAAATCTCAGCTGAAATTGGAAAAATTTCTGTCTTCCACTCTGTAGCTGCCAAAATTTAGACTCTGTACATGAGGCACAGTTAAGCTCCACCTGACATCTGCTCAGGACATATCTGTACAAATAATGATCAAAGTAAAACACAACAGAAGAAATCTCTTGCCTTTGCTTTGGAAGCTAGATTATGTTACTTCTTGTTTTTAAACCATTAATTTATAAATCATGAGCTAAATAAACATTGTATGTATATATGCACACACAGAGTTAAAAGCAAACACCAATTTTCTGCACTGATTCTCTTTTGACTAATCCTCCCCTACCCTATTACAATCACCTGAAGTACCTTATATGAAGCCTGGAATGTGGACTTTAGAACCAAATACAAACTTCTATGTTCTTATAAGGAGTCCCAGGGTAATAATTGGCAAAATGTACACAGACCATACAGGGTAGAGCATTAAACAAGATTGTAGGACCCCCTCCCATTCCTAACAGACACCTGTAGACTCATTATATATTGTTTTCTGGCATCAAGTCTCTGAGCACATAATTTCCAGGCTCATCCAATTTTAGGGTCCTCTGTACAGAAGAGACGTGGACCTACTCAAGCAAGCCCAGAGAAGATAGTTAAAGGCCTGCAATATTTGGCATGTGAAGAGAGGCCCAGAAAGCTGGGATTGCTTAGCCTGGGAATGAGAAGGCTCAGGGACAGAGAATCTTATTACAGTGCACTAGTATCTGACATGGTTAGTAAACAGAATCAGGATCTGCTCAGGGGTACCTAGTGAAAGAAGAAAGTGAGACAGCATCATAGACTGGGACCAGGATGTCAAGAGAAGTTGTGCAACGTCTATCCTCAGAAATACTCAAAATCTGTCTGGACAAGTTTCTGTGACCCTACTTTGAACAGGAAGAGGGTTGGACTGAATCTCCAGAAGTCTCTTCCAACTTCCATTATTCTGTAATTCCTGGCACAAATAAAAATGACTAATCTCGTTCTCCAAGGAAAGCAAAAAGAATATGTAAAGTCAAATGAATGCTTTTATGTTCTCCTAAGAACATCAACTTTATCACAAAAATAAAACTAGAATCCCTACCTCACACCAGTTAACAATCTAATCTGAGACCATGATACCTTAACCATCATAAGATTCTGCTTTTATCACATTACTAAATTCATTAGAAAGTTGCTGAAAAGAAGTTAACAAAAACAAATCCAGTAATACAAGCCAATGTCAGCTGATATTAGATAGATAGGGTCTCTAAATCCAGTTTATTCAGGTTTCAGCTTCAATGACTCATGGTGAGGTTTGCCTTCTGGCTTTCCTCCTCCTCCTCCTCATCCCACCATTCAAAATACAACTAATTTGTTCATTTAACCCAAGAATCTTCTGAACTCAAATATGCAGACAGTTAGGTGACCATAAAAGCAGGAACAGACAGCTATGAAGCCCTGATTGATACAGGTATTTGAACTGATAATGCAAAAAGATGTATAAAAAACATTATGTCCCGAGTTGCTAGTTCGATAATTTTGGTCAAACATTTGTGATGTTTTCGCAAATATGTGAACTGAGTTAATTCACACTGATTATCAATGCGTCCCAACTGTTGCAGCTGGCAAATCTGAGAAGACAACTTCAGATAGTCACTCTGGCATACTGGTGGCAGCAACTCCTCAGACTACAAATAACTCACTGCATCATTTCTATCCTACCCCTACCACAAGGGCAATAGAATTTGTTTCAGTTCACTTTATTGGGCATAGTAACGTGCTAGATCGGCAGCAAAGATCATAACCACTGTGTATGAAAACAAAGTATCATGCCCTGAATGAAAAGGTGACCTTCACTCGCAGCTGGGTAGCCCAGTAACTTCCAATCTGAGCAGAAACAGGCAGTTTCAAAACTGCAACAATAATTTAGGCATGAGTGTATGCTCACATATAGGCAGTGTGAACACTTTGGTCTCACTCAGGAGAACAACAATACCAACTTCCAGATTTTATTTTTTTTTTTGTTAAATCTAGAACTTACAAAGTTCAGTAGACTATGTTGGAGGTTTCTAATAAAACACTTCAGAGAAGTTCATTTGGAGCCTGTGTAAGACTTAAGTTGCTTAATTTGGTTTCTCAACTTAAAGAAATAAAACAAAAGAGTTTCAACCGATTTAAAATTCTCTTTACTTTCTAAGAGAAAGAAAGAAAAAGTAAAGGGTCTTTGGCATCGTATTACAAGAACTCAGCAGATCTGATTTAGGACTCTCATAATGGCATCTCAACCTTTTCTGAAAGGTCAGGAGATACCTCATACTTAATGACACTCTACTCTCCTAATGCTTATGTAAGCTACAAGAAAAAAAAAAACATAAAATACACAGATAAAAGAGTCATAAGACCAGAGAAAAAAATATCAGAAAGCTTCCAGAAATCTCTTAATATCTCTACATTTCTGGGAAAAATCATAATTTTCACTGAAAGAAATCCCTCTCCCAAAGGCTACCTTCCACCTGCTTGTCAACTACTATATTTCAACATCTTCATGTGAATTATTGGTAAGGATTTTATAAACTATATCAACCTTTTTGTTAAAGAGAACTTTTTTAAACTGAGAACTCAAACCATTTAAAGATGTGCTAAGAAGACAGATTAGTTCTGCTAGTCACTACTCCTGTCTTTCATGTACATAGGTCACTCTGAAAGTAATGCCTCCAGTTATTTTCCATGGAAACTACAACTGATATAAAGAGCACAACAACACTTTGATAGAGCAGATTGTCAGCCACAAAACACTGCTTTTCAACATAGTCACCACCATTAGCTGTGCATTTTCGCCAGCAAGAAGAGCCTGCATGTTGCCCTCAAAAATCTGCATGAGCAGAAGTGCCCCACTGTCATCATCACCACTGTTGAAACGCACCACCCACCCCTCAGTGCGCTCACATCCACTGTTTGGTCTCCATCAACATTCAGCAAGCATCGATGAATGTCAGTGGGTGTCATTTTTTCCTGCATGGAGGAATTCCACACCTTTACTTCAGCCGCATTTCCATGTCAGACGCCATTGTGACAGAGTGCCCCTCTGCTGCCATCTGTCACATGGCAACAACAAGGGACAGGATATTGGTGAGAAGGTTCTACCTCTACTGCCATACCACCAACATCTGCTTTCAAAGCTCTACTTCTTATCTACTTTTGAAGCAGCTCTCACACATTCTTTAAGTCAACAGGAACAGTCAAAGATGTTTCAGAAATGATTTAGCTTTATAGACAGAGTTGAGTGTTTAACAGTCAAAATACCCTACATAAGAGGAAATAAAACTATCTATGGGGGAAAAAAGCACTGTAATCATTAGATCACACGTTGCTTGTTGACTCAAACATCTTGTGAGCAGAACATCACAGTAATGCAGTCGTTGCAGTACATTAGACTGCACATCCTTTTACTTCCAGTTTTTTTTCTTTTTTTTCTTTTTTTTTTTTTTTTACTTTACGCTATTCAAGACCTAGTTGCTAATCTCACATTTAGAATATCACTGTTGGCACTATGATGCTAAGCAAACAGCCACAAAGCCTTCCAACTAAGGGAAGAAAGGCCAGCAGCATCTGTGAATATCTGTGGAATAAGTGCAATTTAGTACAAAGCTGCAAAACAGAAGATGTAAAATGACTGAAGAGCAGAGAGGAAAAAAGAGCCACACAACTTTAGATTCCTTCTTTTCTCTCGCTTCCATCCTAGAAGTCACACCCTTTTGGCAGAGCAGCCAGGAATGGAAAGCTAGTGGAAGTCTCTGGTATAAATTCTCCCTATGCAGCAGCAAGTCATTTAGACAAGTTTTGAGGAATCAAGCAAAAAGATCAAACCTGCACACTAAACTTTGTAAGTGCATTTAGAAGAATAGTGGCAAACCAAAGAATACGAATGATTAAAACATGTAACTACAGCCAAATCAGCAGATTAAACTAGAGAACTGAATATAGTACACATGTTCTCTTAGTTGAAAAGCGCTGAATTGTTGAGAAACCTCTTTCAAAATATTTTAGCTCATCCCAGACTTACCAGCCCTTCAGGGTATCAGCAAAGACAGTTTTGTCACATGAACAACTACTTACTCTGAGAAGCAAGTGTAGCCTATGGCAGTACTTTTCAGGCACTGAGACAGGTCAGTGAATTGAAAGGAGGACATGCCTCAAAAGATAACAAGGCGTCTCCCTTTCCTCTAGTAAGGTGAAAAGAACAACTGGTTTCAAAACAAAAGGGTAGAAGCACTGAACTGGAGCACATTCGTTTTCGCTTGATGTTGCGCAAGAAGAATTTTAATTGTAACCTTGTTGACATGAGGCCTAGTTTAGATCATCTCATCTCATTTGCAGCAATATTACATCGCCTGTTTTGAAACAGAATTCTGAGCTGGCTGCTACAATTTCAGATCTGAATGTGATCACCTTCAGGTAAAGCAACAAGTTGCCTTTCACACTCAAGTAGTGCAGCACTTGAAAATCCCAGCTGTGGATAAGGTAACATTTCACTGCTCACAGCAGAGACAAAGTTATGCATACCTTTGCAGAGTATAACCTTCAGACCACTCAACTAATTACAACTGTTTCTTTAGCTAGGCATTGAAGAGTAAAAGTTGTCTTCAGTATCTCTGGACTTGGTAAGCACCAGTAATGTTTACTTCAGAGTTAACACAAGGGGAGAGCAGAAAAAAAACAACTAAAGAACAAAAGAAATGAAGTGGGGAGAAAAGGTTTGTGGAAGGCTTGGAGCTGAAAGGATGAAGGGGAGGGAAAATACAGGAAACCACACCTTTGAAGGATAAGCTGAAATGGAAGGACAAGAAAAGAAATCCAACTCAACACACTACATCTGCTGTAAATGAAAGACCAGCTTCAGTTGCTTAAAACCCTCCTACATTACCTCCAAACACACCACAGATATTCAGCCTTCTACTGTAAAGGCCGTATTCCTATCAGGGGACATTGAAAACAAGATGACTAGTTCAAGACTACAGTACTTAACTGTCCATGGACATTGGTATCACTACTTTAAAAAGCTCAAATTCAGTACTGACAAAAATACTACAGTTCACTAGTAGCCAAATTTGCTGTTTGAGTGTTGGCACATGAAAGACACAATGGTTAAAGCTACAGAAGAGATTGCACTTCAAGCTCATCACATCACACATACAGGAACAATCACTTCTAGTCAGAAGCGTCTCAAGCAACTCCAGGTCCAACGCAGCTCATGCATCATGTCAGACCAACAATGCTCAGCAAAAATGTCCTTAAAGAAAAAAGTATATGTAATTTTATGCTATTGAAAAGTAGAAATAATTACAACTTCAAGCCTTAAGAAATCCCATGGCAAAACATGGTTGCTCTCCTTATGTAAAATAGATAACTTAATTTAACAACAGCAAATGAATGACTAGAAAAAAAAGAAGTGTAGGATTTCCATTACAGCAGCATCTTGCTACTTTAATAAGAATATTTAGTACTCTATTTATTACTCGTGAAGCTTTGTTTTGACAGGCAAAGTTATTTTATGATTCTGTTTCTTCTACATTTTAAAGGAAAAAAAAACATACACTAAAAAAAAAAAAAAAAAAAAAAACTTTCCAACTTTGTAGAGAAACCGAGCAAATATTGTTCTGTTGTATGGGAAAGTTACTCAAGCCTCCACAACACCAAGAAACTTAAATAAGAATTTCCACACAATTACTCAAATACCAGTTACATTCTTCAACTAGCAGAGAATAACCCTTTAACTGAACACGTGGGAACTGAACACGTTTCTGCTTAAGAAAAAAACTTAAATGCACCAAAATCACATTTTTGCAACTCTGTAACAGAAATCCAACAAATTCCAGAATCATATACTGAAATATCCTTGCAACACCTGAGTATAAAGAAGTCCTCTTCCTCAAATCAGGACGAAACACTCTCAAGAATTCAAGTGCCATCTGAGAGCAGGCTAACACCATCACAATAAAATACTGTCCCACTGCCTTGCACTAGCTTCTGACAATTACAAAGTACTTTCCCTATTATGAAAACTGAAATAGCTTCTGTTGTGCAAAAGTGACAGCGCTTCTGCTTAAGGTTCACCCATTCCAAGGAAAGCACTCAGAGGTGAGCTCAGATTCATCAGTTTAATAGCTGGGAACTCACAACACCAGGGCAGCTGCTGGGTAGTCTGTGCCGATAGGGGTGCTGGTGGCAGCAGGCCAGCAAGTGGCTCAGCAGCAGGGTTTGGCCAGAGCAGGGAGGAGGCCCCCCTCATGGTATCGTGGCCATTTATATAGCAGTGGGGGACAAATACAGAGCTAGGTAAACAAGGTCATTCATACAAAACAAGGGTACTTGCTTACAGCTACAGGACACTTTTCTGACAATCAAGTTTTCATCTAGCTATGTGCAGGTGCACAGGCCGAGGTAGTGTACTTGTGTTCCCAAGCTAACATAAGCCCTTTCTCACAGGCTAGTCCCCTGTTCAGGCCGTGATCTGTAATTTTCCATACAGCTTCATACACTATGTAGCACAAATCCTAACACATGAGCACTTGAGCCCTGCTCTGATTTTTATCATTGCTCAAAATACTGCAACTCCAGCTCGGAGGTGGCGGTTCATCAAAAGCTCAGCCCAATACTGAAAGAACATGGTCAGAGCAAGGAACTGACTTCCAGTACAAACATGCTAAGTATTAAATAGTATTTCAAGAAGAAATGCCCATGCTGTTACCTTCTTGACATAACCAAGGGTCAGAACATACCAATTTTTTGTGTCTTGCACAGTAAAACTGTTTGTATCCTGATCCTTCTGATCAGCATCCTGTACTGCTGTTAACCTTGAGAATCGTACAAAATAAAAATCCACTTAGAATTTGAAAACTAACACTTGTAGAAAAGTCTCTTTAAGGTAACTATGTAAATCGAGTCATAAAACATTTAATGAGAGACAAAAAAAAAAAAGACTTGTTTTCAAAAGGAGCAAAACAGGAACATCCTTGCAAACTTTGGAACTGAAAGAATTCAAGTATTTTCGATGAGCATCCTTTGAGGCAAGGATCATTCAGAAGTATGTTGATTTTAAGTTCAATAAACTTGACATCTTAAATTGTAAAATAAGTCTTTTCTTAATTTGAAAATAAACACAGCTTTGCTAGGCAAATCTATCTTCTCACATCATTCAACAGTTTATGCATACGGATGTTTAAAGCCAGATAATTAGGGCTAAGCAACGGTGACAAAAGTTCAGCCAACGTCAACTGTTTCCGCCTGATCCCATTTCTAATTTTTGACACCACCATGTATGAGGTACATCCTGTCCTTTAAGACAAGCTGTAAACAGCATCAGCAGCTGGGGAATTCCATAGTAAACCAGCCACCTTCATAGCAGGTGTTGCCTTGGAAAAAAGCTAAGAACTAGGGGAAACTGAACAAAAGGTCTGAAAGATGCAGAGAAGCAGACTTTTATTAGAAGTAACAAATAGCTTAACCAAATCCGCTACTAACACATCAGGAGCATATTCTGTTTTCCACACAGCCTTTCAGAAATCTATTCACAGGCAGCAGTGAAAACACTTTCCATTCTTAGCTCAATAGTCCAAGTCTCAAGATGCCTCAAAGAGCTAAATCACAGACTTTCACAAGTCAGCACAGTAAGATATACTTCAGCTAATATATGTTTATTTTTCATTAGAACTTCATTAGGAATTCTAAAATAGGAGTCCCTGATACAGAGACCAGAAGAAACACAACCTCTGGCATCATCCTTTGTATCAGAGCTAAGATTGCATAAGGCTTGCCTCATTTAATATTTGGTCTCTAGCTCAGACTGAAATTTTCAGACAGAATTATTAAGCTTGCAGTGGTGTAAGGATGCATGTAAAATGTGCAGGTATATATCTTTTAGCAGATTTGCTAAAAGAAGTGTACGTGTGCATACATGAAGGTGCAGAGGTAAATTTTCCAGCTTCTGCCCAATCGGGTCTTACAATTCAAGAAGTTGGAATACTAAGTTAAACAAAGACTGATAATCAATATATCACACTGACACTCTCTCCAAGTCAGAACATTGCTGTTTACCACCTTGCTTCATAGCCAGATTTCATTTTGTATTGGGATGAAGTTTTTAAGTATAAGTCTCTCTGGCACTGTAAGGCTTTTTAAAGTTTTTTTTTTTTTTTAAATGGAGAACGCATCTTTCTTCCAAGCATTTCCTCATCCTCAACACAAGATTGAAGTATGACTAAGTTCACTTCTGTAGAGTGTCATTTCTGCTACAGCACAAGAACAAAACAGTTAATACTGTAACTTTCCTCCTCCCCCAGTATTTTCCCTCAAGTATTCAGTCTATATTGCAAGGAATTATTCTGAGTTATCCCATGAAACTGAAATAACATCTTACTTTCTGGAATGACACTACGCTAAGTTCAACTGTGATAAAAAAGTAGTATTTTAGTATGGCTCAGTGTTTCTCCTTTTCTACTGAATCCCAGAACCGTGCATCTTCCCCTTGACTTGAAAGTATGTCAATGTTTAGAAACATTTGTAAAAAAAGTTACAATAGCGTCATGTTCTAAGCAAACATCATACTTTGGTGCAGAGGGGGAGTTGTGGGAAGAGGATAGAAAAAATAAAGAAATCTGTCAGTGCACAGTTCTTAACCACCTCCACAAATGTTAACTGCTT
This sequence comes from Penelope pileata, assembly GCA_013396635.1. Classification (NCBI taxonomy): domain Eukaryota; kingdom Metazoa; phylum Chordata; class Aves; order Galliformes; family Cracidae; genus Penelope; species Penelope pileata. Next base: position 1,245,044 of record WBMW01005029.1, read on the forward strand.
TCTATAAAACACATCCTCCATCACGCAAAGAAGAAAATATACTGTGAAAACAAGTCCAAACATCCAACAGCTTAAGTTAATTAGCATGAAAGAATTAGAAGGCTGCGACAGGTTTAATACTAAAAATCACATGCAACTTGTCTTTGTTTAAAGAAAGAAAGAAAGAAAGGTAGTAGCATTGGTATGTAGCAACTTCAGGCTTGATCCAAGCAGCTGCCCTGGACCACTATGTAGCTAACCTCTTGTCAAAGATTACTGCAATACAGCAGCACAGACTACCAAGTGGACAAAGCAGCCTTAAGACCAAACAATAATAATAAAGTTTACACTAAGACATTCTTTGTGGTTCCAGCATGGCTCCTCCTCCAGACACAGGATTTGTTTCCAATAACGCAACACCCTACCAGGAAAAGCACTCAAAAAGCCGTACAAAAAGAAGCATCCAGTCCTCTAAGAGAAGATCAATGATACACAGGCTCAATATTTCGCCACATTTTTAACTTCATGACAACAGAACAGCTGTAGTTACAGTATTATGGAAGTAAAGCTCTGAAAAGTAACAGAGCAGAAGATAAAAGGACAAAAAGCATTTTTCAAGGGAAATAATAGTTCATTTCCAAGCCGTGTCTACAAATACAATTTCCAAATACGGCGTTTTGAACAAGAAATTTCAGATCCTAAAGTAAAATGAATTCATGTTGTATTTTTCGTATTTGCAGGATAAATTCCATATATTCTAAAATATTTTATTAGTGAATGCTTGCTCTTGTGGGTAACTGAAAGCAATAAAAGTTTGAATAAATGTGATACTCAAGGGCCTACTTTTATGATCAGATTTTTATTTTGTTTTGATTTTCAGAAGTAGGATACATGCTGCGTCAGTCAGAATGTAAAGGTTCACCCATTATCCAACTCAAAAGCTTGCAACAAGAATACATATTTTAAATCCCATATACAGGCTAACGGAGCATTTCAAACTGGAAAAAGCTGTTCTATGTTATTAAAAAAACAAAAACTATGTTCTTAAAAAGTTGTAGTCAAATTCTTCTCCAGGCCACTAAAAAGAATACCGCAGTTATACTCTATACTTCTCAAGCCACAGTAATGGGATAGCAGTAATTTACAGTAAAATCTGGTGTTACATTTAGCTGTACAACACTACTAATTACAGGGTAATTTCAACAATAAATATTTGGTTAAGCTCTGCTTTGTCATCAGTGCAAGTAATTTAGCTGAAACTGATCTTTCAGAGAATCCAAACTTCTCTTTTAGAGTCTATTTTTATTTTCTGGTAACTGAACATCTTTTTCCTACAGAACATTTCTCTAGAAATAGAGCTTTGCAAACAGAAAACCACACAGACAACGTTAGAAGCAAAAAAGATCCAAACCTAGAGCAGCAAGGCAATTCATAGTTCCTTTTAAACTGTCCTTAGCTAACCCTACTTTCCTACTCAATGCCAAAGTCTAACAATGACCTTACAGAGCACACAGGCTGCATCGCTTAATAACAATTAGGTAAAGACAAGTTGTATCACACCCTTCTTTAGAAATAATCCAGAGAGGAAAAGGCGCAGAAGAATATGAGCATCACTGTAGATATTGTATCAAGTAAACACTCAGCCTCGCAGGACACTGAGAAAAGTCTCCAGTTTTACAAAAATCCTCCTGCAATGCTCCTTCACAGGGCCTCTGAAGAGCCAAGCTACTGTTAATGAAAGCAAATGAACAGCAGTGGTATCTCACCTCCCTTAGAAAGAAAACAAACAAACCAAAATAAAAAAAAACATACTAGCTGCTTCTGAGAACATTCAGAGACAACCAATCATTATTTAAATAAGAGGCCAACTTAATAAGCCAGGCCTTTGAAGCATCTCATACACCTGAGTCCAGCCACTGCCCGTCATGCCACCTCTAAAGGAAGCTGTGATGAGCAGAGCAGAGGCACCTGAAATTCTCCTTTATAAGATCTCAAAGATTACCCATAATCAAGTCACCTGTTCTGATAAGAATGAGAAGAGATCCAGAACTTCCCTCCAGAACTAGGAAAGAACTACTATACGCAGAACAGAGTGGCTATTTTTTGATTACTCTATAGCAGACAATTAGTATTCTTTTGATATGACTTTCAAGTATCCCACAAATCTTTACAAAGTACTCAGACACATGGTGAACTCTAAGATGGAAATCAGTCACTAGTGAAATACCTTCACACAACAGTTTACACCAGACATTGTAACTAAGAAACTAACATTTGCTAAAAGATGAAATGCTCACCGTATCATTAATACGCTGTTCCGTGTGAAATATTATGAAATCGCCATATTCAACCATATAAATTTAACACATTGAAAGAAATTCAATTTAAGAAGTCGAAACAGGCCACAGAACTTCTGCTATTTAGCAATGTCTTTGCACAGAGACTTTTCTGACAAAATAAATAATGAATAAAAGCAACGAAAGTCACAAGTTACCTTTAACTTCAGTGAGGTCCTTGAAGGCTGGTAAAATGTGATCCAACTACAACAACTGGATAACAATCCAATATCTTCTTTACCTGTAACAGAATATAGAATTAAAATTGTAGTCAATCTACAGCAACCATCTCCCCACCAAATAACTGATTAGGAAAGCCAGAGGAGCAAAGTTGTGCTTAAAGGAGAAATCTTTTCAAAATATGAACACCCTTCAAGTATCAAGGGGGTAAAAACCACAAATTTAACTTGCAATTTCATTTTTAATCTCTTTTCAAAAAGGAAAAAAAAATAGATGTACGGCAGTTTACAATCAATTTTAAGTCAAAAAGAGACTTCTCTTTCTATTTAGAAAGACATAAATAACCCCCCACAATGCAGTTGGACTTCTTTTATAATCCAGGCTATAACACAATCACACATTTTCACAGGCCCTTTTCTTGCTTCCATCCCTTTTCTTATGTTCAGCTGTTGTACAAGCATACAGTGAGCAACTTTCCAGCATTGCTTTCCTTGGGTTAATTCTGGCTGCAATAAGGAAGAAAACCCACCTTTCTCCCCCTCATCCACTCCCAACAACAGAAGATCAGTTCCAGAATGAAACCACCGTTTGAAATAGTGCATCTTTTTCAAGAAAGCACTTTTACTTGAATATCTCTACCAACAGCAAATATATTATATACTACAACCTGTGATAACATTTTTACCCTAATGAAATCTACAAGTGATAGACTAAGAAGTAGCAATCCTCTTTCAGTAATTTGAGTAGTACTGCGCACTACAGATATAACAAGAGGAAGCATAAACTGTTTAGATTCTCTTCCTAGCCAGTGAATCCTTTCATAGCCACCATTATCTGCTCTAGCCCATGTTGCCATGTTACATCGCCCATCTCTGGTGACAGCGACAGGACTCGAGGGAACGGCATGGAGCTGCATCAGGGGAGGGTCAGCTTGGGTGTTAGGAAAAGGCTCTTCTAACAGAGAGCGATTGGGCACTGGCACAGGCTCCCCATGGCAGTGGTCATGGCACTAAGCTGCCAGAGCTCAAGGAGCATTTGGACAACGCTCTCAGACATACAATTTGAATTTTGTGTGGTCCTGTGTGGAGCCAGGAGTTGATCATGATGATCCTTGTGAGTCCCTTCCAACTCAGGAGTGATTCAATGACCTATCATTCTTTCTTTTTCCTCCTTCCCCTTTTAATACTTGAACAGATTGATCTTTTGTACTGAGACACACTTCCCAATTCTTTTAACTCATTAAATTCTTTCCAGTAATTACTCTTAGAATATTACCATCTTTCTATAGATCTCAATGTCAAAAGTGAATGCAGAATTCAAAAAAAGAATCCCATAAGCACCAAATATAGAAGATATTACCTTGTCATGTTTTATATGCTGCTTATAAATCTAGTTTCACTTTTTTTGAACAATGACTTACAGCGAGCTCATGTTTAAATGATTATTGATCACAGCCCACAATATCTCCCCTTAAATGTCTTTAAATGTTCCCAGAACACTTTCCCATTCTCCACCTATGACCCATGTTCCTCATCCTTAAATACAGCTCGAGAAGGGGCCACATGAAAAAATGCACCTTTTGCCTATATCCACACTCAGTAAATGTTCCAGACCATACCAAATGCAGTTAACTAATATGTATATTCATCAGGCTAGCCCCTCACAAACGAGAGATTTAAGAAATGAGATTTAATGAGATTTAAGTCCACAGTATTGCCACTGAGACCCCAGGAAGACATTAACAGGATGGATGGCTTCAGAGAGCCACCAGTATTTGCTCCTTCTTTTGAGGTCATATCAACAAGTAGTAATAAATAACAAAATTTCTTATGGGTTAACAGCAATTGCTGGAGACTTATCAAATCACAGGTGGAACAACAAGTATGTTTCCAATGAAATGAGACCTGTAAGTGTATTCCACGTGGCTCTAGCCGTTAAGAATTCCAAACTCTCCCCACTTCTCTGCTTTCTACACGTGTATATGCAGAACATGTACTTTTGGAAGTCATTTAGAATGGCCTAGACAAGAAATTAATTCAGTGCAAAATCCCCTGCTGTGAGTGCAAGCTGTTGACGCAAGCTCTGAGATCCACAGCCTCTGAAAACCAGGAAGAGAAGGCCTGTTCTAAGCTCAAAGGGAACCCAACTCAGCAGAAAGCTGTAATTCATGCAAGAGAGCAGCTCAACTTCTCACCATAGAGGTTAACACCAGAGAGAAAACAGCCTGGTAAGCAGAAATGGAAGCTTGTTGAAAAGGAGGAGAGCAGAACGCTTCAGTCCAACACCCTTTCAGAGTCATTGCTACGTAACACAGGATGGCACAAAACAGGGTCCAACAGGGTCTGCTCTGCAACAGGTTGGCTCCGGAGCTTAAGGACCGAGCAGATCTCCTGTTCAAAACCTTAAAACAGTGTACCGAAGAATGTAGTTGTAGCTTTTGAAGTCCTTCTTTAATAGGAAATATCCATGATTTCAAGCTCTCCAGCTCTGGAAATACACAAATTTATGAGAGTTTCCTGAAGGCTGCTGTGCAGAACTACACACTTGTAGCGTCTTACTAACACACCGGTAGCACACATGCTGGCAGGCAGGAAAATGAGGCAGTAAAGCTTAGCAAAGCACTGCCTGTCAATGAAAAAGCTATAAATTACAGGATTTTAATTAAAAATGGACAGCTTTACAAGAAGAAACAGCACCCTAGTTGGCCTGTTTGCTGGCCATTCCTGGCATCAGAGCACCTCAGCCCAGGTTACTCCCTGCCAGCGGGTCCGTTCCAGAGCCTGGTTCTGGAAATTACAGCCATTGAGATGACAAGTGACCATTTATTCAGTAACCTCCTCCAAGTCCATTCTAGCACTGTATACACCGACTCCCTCCTAATTTTGTAGGGATTAGCACAGCACAGTCACCCTGCGTGTCACCCCTCACCCAACCACTGAGAACGGCTCCAGGGCAGGGGCCTATTTAGCACACAGCTCTGCAGCTGCTAACATACAGCCGAAAGAAAGAGTCCAAGATACGAACAACATGAAGTTATCCGAACGAGGAGCGCTGGGCCAGGAGAATAAATCAACAAACAGAACCAGCCCTCGCACGGCGCTCTCCCTGCGTACAGCCAGCGCAACCGGCAGCGACGAGGACAGATGTGCGGTCGGTGCCC
>WBMW01005029.1:1250722-1306469 GCA_013396635.1 Penelope pileata
CCCCGCCGCCGGCTGACGGCGCCCTGCTCCCGCCGGTACCTGCCTCCCCGCCGGCCGAACGGCCGCCGCGCGCCCGCAGCTCACGTACGAAATTGAAGTTCCCCAACCGCAGCCGTCAGCCCAGCCCGGGAGAAACCCCCGCCGGCCCCGCCCACCGGCCAATCCGCGCCCTGCAGACCCCGCCCACCGGCCAATCCGCGCCCCGCCCGCTCCCAGCCCCGCCTCCTCCACCTCAGCCGCGCCTCCTCGGGGACCCGGCCCCGCCCTGCAGCCAGGCCCCGCCCCTCGCCCAGCGCCCCGTCGCCATTGGCTGAGGCGCCCGTCAATCCTCAGAAACGGCGCTCTGCTTTAGCCCCCTCCGCATGCCGCTTCCAAGAGCCACTGCGTCTCGGGGCCGGTGGGGTTCGGCGGTGCCACTGCGCCGCGTCGGCGCTTTGGGGCGACGGGTGGAGGGCTGGGAGCACGGCGAGGCAGGACCCCAAGACACTGCCTCCAGTCAGAGCCCCAGGGCAGAAAGACGAACTGGCACAGTCCCGGGGTGGCCGGGCTGGGGCTGCTGTGTGGTGCCGGTTCGCGCTGGGGCTGCCCGCGGTCCCAGCACCCGGGGGAGGCAGCGAAGTGGACACAGCCGACGGTGTGTGGTGGGGGGCCAACGGGCGGGGCTGGAAATGAGGGGTTCAGGCAGGGTGTGCAGGATGGGAGGTGTCCCCCAGTGCTGTGGGTGCCCGTAGGGATGCTCGCAGCTGAAGGGCCTGGAGAAGAACCTGGCGGGTGTAAGGGCAACAGCCGTGCCACCAGGCTGTGTGCAGGCCCTGGCAGTGCTCTTGGCACGCTCCCCCCCAGGGGCTGATCGTGTACCCTGGCCGTGTGGCTCTCCTCTGAACCATGCATTAACCTTTTCCTTCTGTCTTTTCCCCAGCATGGGAAAGATGAGTCAAGCTTTGGGCCAAGAGGCAATGCTATGGCCTCCAATTGGTGCACGGACATACAAGAAAGAAAGAAAAAGCTGGGAGAAACATAGTATTAACAGGTGTAAAGAAATGTGTCTCATTCAGAACACAAGGCCTCTTCTAGCTTGGATCTTTCTCATTAAGATTTTTCTCATTAAGAAAATTATTTACACCACATAGTCATACTGAACTTACAAAGCCCAGGGCACCATATGTGTTGCCTGTACAACTCAAGTTCATCATCTTTATGTATTATAGCCTAAAGTTACCCATAGACTTCCCACGTCGCTTTTGTGTGCATGCAGAGCCGTGTCTTCTTCAGCACACAGAACTGATTTTCTGGTTTGGAGCAGAGCTGTGCAGAAAAAGTGGCTGTTTTCTATGTAATCCCTGTGTAATTTCTAGGAAAACTAGAATTTCATAAAAAGAAGGGAAAGAGCAGGATCATGACTAAAGCTGCTGAATGTTCTTTAGAGAATTCTGAAATAAAATTCTGTAGATCTCTAAACCTTCTTTACCAAAAGTTTCTGTGTGGTGCCACATCACTTGAATCAGATTTTATGAAGAGATGGAGGGATGTGTCTTCACAATGACAATTTTAAGACAACGGGGTCTCCTTTAGAGTACCTTCCTACTGAAAGTGAAGTCAACAGGCAATATACCGTAAATATTTCTATATTTGTACCATAAGTATTTCATAATGTTTAAGATGGAGAAACCGAGTCCTATTAGACACCTACAGTCAATGAGTGTCTTTTCTTTCATCTTGGTGCTTCCAAAGGACAAGCAACCCCACAGTTCACACGAGTGCTGGTAAGAGAAAAGAATGTAAGCACACAGAGGAGCAATGAGCCACCAATGATCAGGGAGCAAGCAGTATTAGCTGCCCGTGCTTAATTCAGCATGGTTCATTCTGCACGCCCTGGAAAAGGTTAGAGACCAATGGCTAAAGAGTGAGTTATAATGCACGTGCACGAGCAGTTTTAATTCTGGCATTTAGTAGGGATATTACTTGATGTCGTAATCTTCATGTTTAATTATAGCATGTAATTTAAATAAATCTAATTAAAGATTTTTTGGTGTTACTCCATGATCAAAAACAGAATTTAAAGCCTTTGACTCTTTCAAAGAGGGGATGGGAGTTTCATTGTTTTAAGATGCTATGTTGCTTTTCTTTAAAACATAGAAAAAAATAAAATTTAATACACTTTTTGCTGTATGTTCTTGTATTATGGGATGTGCATGGCCTGAGGAGTAGAAGGATGCAGATGATTTCATGAGCAGAATAATGAAACATCTGGGTAGCGTCATTCCATCTACAGCATGACAGGTGGCCATTTTCCTCGGCTGCTAATTTTTAGATGTATTGCTGCTGCTCTTGTACCAGAGTAATGCATTAATACAGCTTTAAACATTCTCTTCTACCCTCTCTCCACTCTTCTAAGTTTGTATCTAAATTTTGTGGAGGTGCTGAAGTGATGAGAACACTCTGTTGTTGCATTCCGTTTGCAAAATGTCTTGAACAGGCTGATACAGCCAAAGCACTATTTAACAAAAATAAAGACTGCAGCAATACAACTGAATGCAAACACAGCAAATTTTGAACCTCATATTGGAGCTGCTGTTTGTACAGATGAGAACTCTGTAGTCAAAAACTGAGCTGTTTGCTTAGCTCTTGCCAATTGGCTTCTCAGCTTTACCTAGACAATATTAATTTAACTTTCCCTTTATAATGTTTGTCCTGCAAAGACTCTGTGTTAGCCTAGCAGCACAGCCATCAGTAATGTCTGTTGCGAAGGTAAATAAATGAGGAAAAAATAATCTATTTCAAAACATAATCTATTTGAGGTTAGAAGAAAACAAGGCATAAAGTAAAATACTCACATTATCTTTGCTGTATGCAAAGATTTCTCCATCTTAGAGATTTTGAGGAAGAAACAAATGTAAAAATATTCCAAGTAATGTCTGAAGTAAACAAAATAGCAGCAAAACTGCATTATCTATTCCTAGTACAATAATGTAACCAGTGTTTTTAGTTATTTTAAACTTAGTTATTTAGCACCACCATTGTGATTTTCGTTGAATTAAATACTGAGTGGTTTAGAAGCTGGTCCTGAAAGAGCATATCTCTCCTTCTTCCACGAAGTATTCATATAGGTGGGAATAAGCTTCTGCTCTCTGGCAGGAAAATCTCTCTCTCCTTTTTTGTCCAGAGATGCATGGTCTGTTTTCATATCTGCTGGTGTTCAGCAAGGCTCCAAGGAAATGGGAAAGCAGGTGAGCATATCTTCCATAATTAATAGAGAACGTGCTACAGCATAAAAAATGAGCACTAGGAGAAGAGGTTCATTGTACTTGAAACTTTTCTGTGATAAACCTGCATTAATGATGAAGACCCTCTCCATGGATAGTCTTTTCTATCTAGTGGAATAGGAGGCTTAGTGTGTGCAACAGCATGAGTTGTATGTAGTGTCTCAGGGTTACACAATCTGTACAAAGTGAGGGGAAAGGCACCCAGGTATCACAGGGGTGGGTGTTGCTACTATTGATTGCTGATCAAGGAATGACACTTCCAAATGTGTGATTCTGCTTTGCCTGTCTGGCAGTAGGACAGGGCAGTGGATTCCCTCTGGCCTTGGATTTTGACACATCAGATACAGCCCTAAACAAGAGACAGATTATACACACTGCTGTCTGAAGGCATGACTTTTCTCACTCCCCAGCTGTGATGCTGACAGGAGGGACAAATGCAACAATCCCACTCGGACAGTTCTTACACGATGATTATAAGCTGATAAACTTAATTGTGGGGTTTAAAAATTATTAAGATTCCAATCTTGCAGACACTGCTGGTTCAAGGACTCTTTGCTGTGTGCACACCTTTTGAATTGCTAAGATTCTTTTTGGTGATTGCTACCCTGCCTTGAGGATGGACCTCAAGTTAGGACGTGTTGCCTCTGTCAAAGGAGATGTTGATTGTCAGACCATACCATTAAAGAAAAGAAGCTTGCTTTTATCTCTGGACAAAAAGGCATACCTTAGGGGCCTCTGCGTCTTTTACAGCAATAGAAGTTGTAGAGCTATGAGTGTGAGATGAAAAAAACAGAATCACAGAAAATTCAGAAGATGAACACAACGCATTGTAGAGTAAACATGATTCATTTAAACCCTTTAATCAACTATTGTTAAGGGTCAAGATCAGCCCTGCAACATGAATTCCACTGAAAAGCAAAAAGCAAGTAGAAGTTCAAAGTGACTGCTGATGTGAAAAGCCTGTGTTCTCTTGATGTTGCTGTTTGGCAATGCTACAGACTGGGTAGTGAAGCGGATAACAAATATTGGCGTGGGTAAGTGGCAAGTGTTGCTGAAGACCTAGATTTTGTCTGTAGAGCAAACATCCACAACACACAGAAAGATCCAACCTGGCAGACCAACCAGGCCTCAAAGTCAGTTATGCCAAAAGAAATGTAGTTGAAACATTATTGTGTGGTAATGAAGTACAGGATGGAAGCCATTAAGAAAGAAAATGATTTACTTATTTCACAGCTGAACCATTACATTCAATGGGGACTCCAGGAAAAAAAAATAGAAAAGCAAGGGATGTGTGTGTTTTGTAACTCAGTGGCAACGTTATTGCTGCATATCTGGTGTTTCTGTGGCAAAGCTGGTAACTCCAAATTAAAATCTCTGTTAACATCTCTCAGTTCTATTTCTGATTATACCTAATTTAATTGAGTACTTAAGAAAACTTCTGGACTCTGGTTAGAGAGAGCTTGTCTTCAGCACATCAAAAGCTGTGATAGATAGACGCATTTGGCACATACACACTAGCTACAACTATTAGGTGTAAAGCCATAAACTGAAAGGCATTTGGCATGGGAGAAAGGCCACCTTATGAGGAGGGCAAAACAGCTGGCTCGGTCCTACACTGGAGAAGAAAGAAGCTGAGTATAAGAGAGGATTGGAAGAAAATGCTGTCTGCTTGAGACATCAATGTCAGTGTGGAAAGGATTAGATGAAATGGATACACGCCCATTAATAACAATAATATTCTAACTCACAGAGGCACATCCTACAGTGATCCCATTAAGAAAACAGAAGGAAGTAGCCTCTGTGTTCTTTGTGTAGGGATGTGCATAGGTGCTATTGTCTCAGCAGGAGATCTCTGTGTGCTCTGATCTCCACTCCTGCTTTAAGAGTAGGTACTATAAAAAGCCTGCAGATCTGTTCTTCTCCTGAGGGTAAAGATATTCTTGTTTTGACTTCTACTTTGCACTTTTATAGTGAGCGGATGGGGTTATGTGAGGAAGCTCCCACTTAGCTGACGAAGCTAAGGAAAATTATCACAGCCAAAAGAAAATTTGATGTGGCTGATAAACAGAATCCTGGAAAAATGCAGGCTGGAAGGGATGTTTTTTATTTATATTGGAGCCCCATGAGAGCTGTGCCAAATAGGCTGAAGTCCCACCCTAATGCTAAAATGGATGTTTGTCTCACCAGCATAGTATCTGTCATACCTATCTCTAGAATCTTTAGCCAGCTAAAGAACCTGCAACCAAGCTGTGGGCAACCTCACCACTCAACTAAATTTGAAGAAACAGAGTCTGATTGTAACTGGTATACATCACCTAACACCTCATAGGAACAGATTCCTCAGGACTCTTTAAAGACCTTCTTGATCACGGCATCTTATGTAGGCAAACGAACCACTATGAATGCTTTCGAAAGAGCATATCGCAATGACATAACACCGTGAGAGAAGGTGGCATTGGTTAATTAAATGAGCTATGTGTTAACCCCACAACTCTTCATGGGAGTCTTGGCCACGTTAGTCCAACCACAAAACACATCAGAATATGTATCACAACGTTTGTACAGGAATTAAGTCAAATTCCTGCAAGAGCTTTGAACAGAATATTTCTTTAGATTTCCTATTGCTTTCTAAAATATTTTTTACAAGGCACTGACTTTATTTTCCTGTGAAATTTTTGAAATTTCCCAATGGCAAAACTTCAAAACGGGAACTCACAACACAGGCAAAAAATCAAACTCATCCTCTCCTTAAAAAAGGAAAACAAAACAAAAATCATTAAAAAAAAAAAACAACCAACAAATAGCAATGGTACTCATCCATTTCTTCTCTTCACACTCTTAGTAAAGAGGGAAAATCACAAATTTGATACCATATCCAAGCACTTACGTGTTTCCCGAAAGCTAAAGCTTTTTAAAAACTATCAACAAAAAACATAGTCAGCTACTGCTCTTCTTTTCTTCAGGAGGTGTGCTGAGGATCTTCTACAGTAAGCTTTCCCAAGCCATAGTGAGGACCACAGAGTATTTTGGTGTGGGTCACCTCCCATTTCATTTGTGGAATAAGCAGGGACAACCACATTACTACTCCGATGGAAAAGTAACCTTAAGAAAATACTGAGTCATTCCGAACTGTTCCAGCTGTGGTTCTGGCCTTCACTTGCCGTGGGAGAACACTGCATACAAGAGGCAGTTGAGATACTTATTTTTGTCCCATTCCAAATTCTTAAACAATATTCCTGACTTTTCCTGGCTGCTCCTCAAAATATGTGGAATGAAGGAGGCAGCCTTATGCATCCTATCAATTATCTACAGAGCATCAGAAAATTGTCTGCAGATACCATCTCGGAGACTGCTATGTCGGAAAAAAACAACAAAGCTATGTTTCTATAACTGCAAGTCCATTTCCCTTGATCATGAAATAATACTTCTCCAATAGTTCAAGCTCCACTGCTATGGAGATCCAGGTACTTTCGGAAATATCTTTTTCTTGCACCAGAACTGGTATGGAAACACAGCTCCTCCTGCACTGTAGCCCTCACAACGTGACAGCGTTCCCACATTTGTGTAAGCCTTTCATAGAGCAAAGAAAATCTAATTAGTAGGGAATGCATTTCTGCAGATGAAGAAGAAAGGAGTATTCAGGTTGGTGTTAGCATGTAAAAATAATTTCAAGTTTCCCGATTAGCAGGGTTCCTTGTTGGGTTCTTTTTTTTTCCCCCCATGAAAATATGTCACTGGAAGCACAACATGTCATGTGTATTTTGTGACATTTCATCAGAACCAAGAGATAATTTTTTTCTTCAAGCTACTGCCTTTTTTTCGGTGAAGTCCTGGTGTTCCTCCCATGGTTTATCCATGTATTTTCCTATAATTATGTGTGTTTTTGGAAGCACACACTTCCAGCACCTCTGAACTCGATTCCCAGGATATGACCTGAGCATTAAGGCTGAGCTAGTCAAGTGATTTAACACACACGGGTGCAGGTGGGGTGTGACCAGAGGAGGGAATGCAGCCCACCCAAGTCTGAGCCTGTGAGCGCCAAGTAAAGTAAATTTACTAGCAGGCTTTTTCCCTTTAACCTCCCAACAAAACATACAATCAAAAGGTGAAGAGTTCAGTTATGAAACAAACAGGACTCTTTTACAAATATGCAGCTGGCTGTAGCCAAAGACAAACCATGATGTCATTGGGTGGGAACTTCCCCTCACTGTATGCAAGCAGCACGGGAGGGATGCAATGCTAGACGGGAATAACACTTAGGGATGGTTTGAATATATTCTGACTTTTAGTTGGTCCAACTCATTTGCAATATCAGTGACTTTCTGTTTTATATCTTTATCTCTCGTTCATCTGCCATTAATTGGGGCCCACAGAATTTTCCATTCCTAGCCATGCTACTCTTACAAACAGGCTAAAAGCTAATCTGATTTGCAAAGCTGTCAATCACAGCATCGATTAGGTAGTAAATAATGGTGCTAATGCAATCACAAAATGGCAAGCAGCTTTTGTAATGTTTTCTTTGAACAGCTTGTACAGTCTCATCTATATTACAACCACATCTGATTCGGGGAACCTGGCTGTTGACAAGTTACCCTACAACTGGGTTTTCACGTTTGTATTGATTGGCCCAGGGTTGCTTTAGGTACATAGTTCATATGTTTTGTTGGTTTGCAGAGCTAGAAACTAGGTTTGCCCACAGGAGATTTCCCGTGCAGCAGTCAGCCCTAGAGACCATTTTAGGAAATTCCCCAAGAAAAGCCCATGTGTGTTGTTGTCAGCAAAGATGTCAGAAAAATGCATTTAAAAGAAAAATTGTTACTCACGTCAATGTCTCTAATTCTTGCTACTGCACATAAGACCCTAATGGTTGTATGAACCAAAGGTCAAATCCTGGCTCCACCTCATCAGTGAAAAACAGCCTCTCTTGTCAGCACTGGGGCCTGAATTTTATCCTGTATGTTTTACATTGAAATACGGCCCAGCAGGATGAATCAACTCTTACTTGTGAAAGCTCAGATCAAAAGAAGCAGAACAAGCAAATCAGCTTGCTATGTTTTTTCTACTATTATATAGGCATTTATCTGTATCATGAAACTTTCTTCCACTGTTTTCTTTTCTCACAGAAAGGTCAGGATTGATTATTAGAAGTTTTATTCATCTGTGCTGAATTATATTAGCATGTATATATTAGCATGTCTGGGAGATATCCAGATATATCATCCAACTCTTTTACATTTTGCTCTTCACAGGAAGAATGGAATCAATATTCCGTTCTCAAACAGTTTTATTTTACAATTTCACTTAATTTTTTTTTTAAATCATACTGAAGAAAGGAAGTGGATAACAAAAAGCATCACAACTGACATTGATTTTCAAAGAAATCTCTTATCAGTTTTCAAATACCATATTCACAAAGACAATACACTCAAAATGCACAGACTTGTTGTTTGAACGTACAGAGTGCTGAGGGGAAAATGTGCATCACAGAGAGCTAACCTCTTTAAAATCATCTGTCTCAAGTGTTTGCCTCAGGTCATTTTTTGGCATAAAAAAACCCTACCATGTGCAGCCTTGACCTTGCTGAGACATCTGTTATGTCTTGTATCAAAAATAATGAACATTCTAATTTTCAGTGAATTTAAAATTTGCTGGACCTGAAGTCAAAAGCTTCACACTCTTCTGGTTTCAATACGAATTATTTGTTTTGTTTCTTGAAAGGAAGAAATGTCAACTAATATCAATATTGGGCCCAGTTATTCCATTTCAAATTCTTTAATAGTGCACTTTTATAGCATTTAATTAGAATAGATACTGTACTGATATTTTATCATGACACTAATTTTGGTTGTTGTGTATATTACATTTAGCATTACTTAAGCTTTATATAAGTAAAAGCACCCTTCACTGTTAAAAACCTGTGAGCCTCGTTGTGTCATTAGTAGGAGACGTGGTTTCCCTGTACACAACTTTAGATGCTCCTTGCAGGGATTCTCCCTGCTGCCAAGGGAGCAGGTGTGCCCACAGCGAGGTACGGCCCCACAGTGAGGGACTTCCCCTCAGATGCCCTCCTGGTCCCTAATCCACAAACCCCACTAATCTGCACTGCGGCCGCTCCGCATTATTGTGGATTAGTGAAGTTCTGCTATATCATACAGCATATTTGTGCGCTGTTTGCAGAGCCTATGGAATTTAATCCACGGTAAGCATTGGTCTGTAATCTCATGCACTGTCAACCTTCTTTAGTACAGGTATAAAAAACACAGGTGTGAAAATAGGTCTAAGTAATTTTTGCCTGCTTTACAGTGGAGTTTTACACAGCATATGCTCGCATACCTTTTTGCCAAAGTTTTTCACAAGCTTGCAAAGAAAGGTTCAATGTCTCATGGCATATTCACCTGTGAGAGACGCTGGCAGTTTCTCACAAACTGGGCAGAAGGTGCTCAGGGACTTGCCTGGTTATCCCTTTACCCCACAACCCTTTTCTAGTTCCTTGGCACCAATGGAGCATTCTCCCTCTCTGAACAAGGCCAGCAAGCCTCTGTCCCACAGGAGGCTTGGCAGTCTTTGCCTCCTCTCCAGCAGGTGTCAGTCACCCTGGTTTTATAAGGTCTACGAAGGGTCTTCTGACACACATAGCTGTTAGCGGGTGGTCCTGACTGGTCCTGACTGGGTGATGGAGTCCTGTGGGTCGGGAGGTCAGTCATGCCTGGGAAAAAGGGTAACCAAACTGGTAACAGCACGTGAAGACGCACACAAATTGTTCTGTGTACCCTGCGAACACTTGTATTACAAATCCCCTCAAGTTCTCCTTCTTTAAGAAGAGAAAATACTGTGGTGGGTGTTGTTGGGGGAAGTCATGTCCATCCGCTCCTTCGGGGCTGAGCCAGGGCACCCCAGCAAACGCTTCTCCCATGACAACTCACACCTCACTCGGGATCACCTACCCCATCCGCAGCCTCTGCTCGCTCTTCCCTTCACCATCTGAAGTCATTGTACTGACTGAAGCACTTTTTCTATTTACTTTAAGCGATCTTGGAGCAGCGGCTGTGGCTTGCAACTCTCAATAAGCATCCTATTGGATTTTGTACCAGATGCAGCATTTAGCGGTGTCTCTGAGTAAATACCCATACAAATGGAACCGTAAATTGTCTGTATGGATGACTGTGGCATATCACATACTACTTCAGAGGGATAGCAGGCACTCTCTTCATCCAACACACAGAGAATCTCTTGTGATTGAAATGTGAACAGGCTATGTATCTTTGACATATTAGCTCAATAATCCAAACTTCCCTCAGGCAAGTTGCCTGTGTGTCTAAACAGCACACATCTGTTCTTTTCCACAACTTGTTTACATGTTCTTCCTTGTCATGTGCATGCGCCATTCCTATTTTTAAGAAAATCCTTAATGGTTTGTTTATTTCTAACGTACAAGTCACAAATGCATGCTGTAACAGTAGTACGTGCTGAGTGCTGTTATTTTACAATTTATGACCCAGTGTTTGTTTTTCAATGCACCAGTTTATATTAGGAATAACTTCATGAAGTCATCCAAGGTTAAAATCAAGCCTTCTGGCTTCAGACTGACTGGGCAGCATCCCGAAATACCACATTGCATGGTAATGTAACTAATGAATCTACAGTGATACAGGCTACAATGCAGAGGAAGTGATTTAGGATAGGAGAAAAATCTTATTAAAGTTAGCAATTCAATAGTGGCATCCAAAAGATTAACTTATTTTTACTAATCATAAGAAGAAGAAGAATACACATTGAATTACGAAGATACAGTTATTTTTAAAATAATGACTATGGCTGCGGTTTTCTGTTCTCAAATGTTAGGCAGTCTGATTTCCAAAAACGCTGAGCAAACATTGGTTCAGTAATACTGAAAAAACAATCTTGGATAGGTAAATTCTGTGAAGATCTTTGCAGTATTAGTACAATGCTGTGCAAATATTAGGACAATGAAGATGCCCATTTTGCCCTAAGGGTTGTGTAAAACATTGCTGCTGTTTGAAAATTGATGGTAGAGCATCCCAGTTCTAAGAAGGAGGTTACGATCCTTCCTGCTCAACATGACTTTCTGTTTTGTCTTTGCTGTTTGAAGTGTTCTACAATTAATAAGCCAGATAGGCTGAAGTGGATTGTTTGTTCCTCTGCTGCAGTGACAGTCGGTGCTATCAAAACAACGCACTCGCCATAGCACTTGTTTACAGGTTTACTCTGCTTGCTTATCATATTTGAGTGCTGATTAGTGCTGCCTCAGTCTCTTTTTCCAGAGGCTCAATTGACAGCCTGGAGTGCACTGTGGCTTCTAATAAAAGCCTTATGAAAGCAAAATTCACAGAGGAACTTTTTTTTTTTTTTAATGTAGAAATTACAAAAATAAAGCATATGAAAAAGTCCATGACATTAGGAATGGGCACATCTGACATTTCGTTTTTGTAAGATGCGCCCCACAGATTAACAGCGTATTGTTCAGAAAGGAAACCTAAAAACACCCCCCAAAATATTCCAGCATATAAATGGATATTGACATAGGAAAAAAGTTTCTGCTGATTCACCTGTTGGAATGAGAAAATTTTAAACTTGGCAGAAGATCGGTGTGGAATTAGAAATCAAACACTAAGGAACTCCTTGAGATAATTAAGTCTGCTTCTTAGGCGCCTTTTTTTCTTTGTAGAGTAACTCAGGCGTGCACATCTCCCTCCTTTTTGTGATGGTTATAAAGAAGCAAAATATTTATTTAGATGCCTATGTACACTATTGCATAAGCTCATGTTGATCTCTGATAACTGTAAAAGGAATTATTTCCTCTGGACAAAACCCTCTGTTCATTAGCACTGAATGGTATTTATCAGTCCTTTTCCTGTTTAGATAATTTGTTCAGTGTTGATACGTTTTAAAACGCTCCATTGGTTGGAATAGTATCTGCCGCTTCCCATCAAAAGAGTGATGGCGGTAGCTGTGGGTCTAAATCTCAAAGCACCACTCTGTAGACTTCCTAAGTGATTAGTACAGCGTATTATCGCTCTCCACCATCTGGCTATCTAATATGGAAACGATATTAAAGGAATCAGAAGACTTACACACGCGCCGACACTTTGGGCATAAAGTGTTTCACAACAAAAATGCCAAAGCTGCGTTTAAAACAGCAAGAGATAGGCTTAAGCATAAAATATTTGTTTCTATTTGCAGAGAAACGACGTCTGTCCTCCTTCCGCTGAACTACTCGCAAGTACGTACAGCCATACATACACAAACCAAGATAATACAGCTTAGCACATGTACGCGGGCAGCATGTTTAACATGCTGGGAGTGAAATCTGTTTAAATTAAGAGTCTCGTTCTGCTTTCGGTGTCACTACAATTAGTTGATGTGTTGGATGGATTTTGAGGCTTTGATTCCTCTATGCTTTAAAGGTTTTGAAGTTAAATGCTTTGGATGAGGCTAAATTAAAGAATCGCAACAAATTTCTATGTTAAAGCCTCACAATCCAATGCATAAAAAACTCTTGTAATTCAGTGTACTGTATATCTTTGTGTATAAAAATATCCCTTTATAAGGAAGAACAAAAGATACGCTTCTCCACTCCAGGAACATTACATGGAATAAAGAGCCTCTGAAAACCTCCGAAGCACAGAATGCAAGCTTGTGCTGCCAGACAAAAGTGAAAGCCTATCCTGTTTTCTCTCTCCCTGATGTAGTTGCTGTGTCAGATGAGGGCATCAGGGCAGATTCAAAAGTCAGAATGAAAAAATGGAGCCAGTGCAGGGAGAGGATGAAGCATGGAGAATTCAGCCCTAAGAACACCTAGGTTTTCCCTGTGCGAGCCTAGCTTTAGGCTTTTGAATTTGTTTTGCAGAACTGCAAATAAAGGAGGTAATTAAAAATAGGCTATCACGTTCCATCCATTCATAGGTGTTGTGCTCCAGGGTACTGGGAGCCCGATATCCGCTGACGAGGGAAGCATAAAAAAGGGAAGTCTTTCCTCCTGTTTCCTTCAAGCTATTTAGGAAGCTATTTCTTTTTCAATTGTTTTATTTTGACCTCACAATGAAGACCAAATAATTTCTTGGCATTGCCTGAGGATTCTGAGCTAGTGAGCTCTCAGCTGTGAGCACATCAGAAAAGCTCGGTAGCTGCTACTGGGGAAACAACAAACACTTTGCTGAGCGGCACAAAGGATACAGTCTGGTCTAGTAAAGACCTGTGCCTTTTGTTCCCTAAAGCCGCTTCCCCACTTCGGTGATCTCAGGTCCCCTCTGGAGGGGGGGCACGGGCTGCTGCTAATCGGGGGAAGGAGGGCAGCTGACTTCTGCCCACCTTTCCCTCTGCTACAGAATTGTTTTCCTTTCTCCTCTAGCCAACTGCTGGGTTTTTTACAAAGCTTATAAGACGTTAATTGCCTTTAAGATCACTATCCTCTTGCACATATGGCTGAAATTGGTCACTGACTTCAAAAGCTAAAGGGCAATAGCAGACAGCACAGCCACAGAAATCAAAGAAACTGAGCGAACAAACCCCTTCCAATGCATATTTTATATTTTATATTCTCAGCAATTTTGACCTCAGAACATCCACAGTTCTCTGATGTTGCCCAGGATAGATAAGGAATGTAATAAGTGAAAAACTAACAAGCACCTTACCCAAAATGTCCATCTCTATTTCTTCTCAATACACCATGAGAAGAACACGGCATTTTTTCCCACTGTGTACAAGCTACATTACACATGAAGGCTGTGGATCCATGTGGCACTGCTTTTTGGCAGCAAAGACAGCTCCAGCCAGGCCAATCTGATCTGCTCCGTTCAACATGTCTGCTCCTGATGTGGCCAGATCCGCTCTGTGCTTCGCATCTGCATCGGCTGCATGAACAAAGATGGCTGCAGACCCTGGTGCAAAGTGGCTCTCTGAAATGACCAAAACTGAAAGAAAAATAGAAAAAAAAATAAATCCTTTAATGTACTGTTAATCCAAATTATTCCAGTGTTCTCATACTCCTCTCTTCTACTTCAGCGATGCAGGGACAAACATGCACAGCTGCAGAGGGGAGAGGAGGTAGGAGATGGGTCTTAAACCAGGTCTGCTACCAAAGGACAAGCAGTTCTGAGTTACCCCTGAAGTGTGAAATTCTGTCCTGGCTGAAGATACTAGGAAGTTTGTCTTCTACTGCCAAGAGGATAGAATTTCATCTTGTGCAGCCACAAGGCAAGGGCAAGAATCCAGGCCCTACCGACATCAGGAGTAAAGTATCCAATGAATCCAATGTCTTGGCACTGATTAAACTCTAAAAGCTGTGACTGTGTTTGTGCGAGGGCAGCAGCAAAACCTGCGGAACACTTTCTGTGGGTAATATCTCCCCTGCCACTACAAATTCCAATCACAACTATGGAAAAATGATTATTTAAGGGCAAAAATACAAAATTAATATTGCCCCAGACTTAGTTGTCCTGATCTTTCAAAAACGAGTAAGGATACAAAGTACTTTTAATTTTACTACACCTGTATTTCCACTCATAGTTTAGGCAACTATTTTATGTAAGTATATAAACTTTCACAGTGAGATTTTTTATAACCAGTGTCAATTAGCATAGATTGTGAGCTGCTTTTTTGTATTAACAGTGCACACAGATATGAAAACTAGAAATGTAAACAGTTCGGCAATATTAGAAATATGATTTTCAGATATCCAAGAAAAAACAGGTTCTGGCAGGATATAGAGTGAGAGAGAAAGTAATTGTCAGCCTCTGTGCTCAGTGTTCAGCCAATTTCCAGTGACCTTCCGTCTGCTGGTTCATAATGTACAGTGCTCGTGAAGTCTTTATTCTGGCAAAAATTCCTCTTCCCTGAGAAAGGACAGCAGAGCAACCCTCACAGTGAAAACTCAATAACAAGTCATGTAAAAGCCAGCACAATACAGTTTTTGGTAAGGAAAAATACATGTTCCTACCAACTTGTTGAGTCATTTTGTCCTCTGGTTTTTAACCAGATGTTTCAACATAGTCGAGAAACTGTAATAAGCTGAGTTAAATGTATTTGAGCTGAACATTGATGCACTGTTGGACACGTACGGTATATAGCTGAAAGCAGGAACGCAGCAGCAACAGTGTTTTGTTCTGTTTTGTTTTTCTCATCCTAAGGGGAACAGTATTTTCGGCAGAAATCGACCTGCTATTCCAAAAGCTACCATCTTTGCTTCGTGTGCTATAGTAGTCTCGGAGTAACTCTTTAGCAAGAGGCAAGAAACTACCCTTTGCTAGCAAGAAGAGAATCACAGAAAAATATTCGTACCCAGCAAAACTCCTCTGGTCTTCAAAGGCCTAATTAAGTATTCTAGTGCCTCACAGTAGAGGCAATACACACATCTTCATTTTTTATGGTAGAAGTCAGGGAAAGCATATAAAAATGTTACTTTAAAAAAAGCAAAGTTAAGTAAAATATAAAGGACTTTAGCATTCTCTATATAATTCCTTCTGGCACATATTTTAATACAGCTTTTCATCCTGGGTTTCCACCAACATAGACGTCATCTCATGTGTCATCTCGGATAATTAAACTACATAATTTTTAACAGTACAATATGCAATGATTCACTCAGACATCAACACTATGAAATATACTTACAGAAAAGTAAACTTCTCAGGTAATAATGTTTAATAGTAATGTTTAAAAAGATTCAGAAATAGGTATTTGTAGAAAGATGGGTATTTTGTGACAAAATCATTTACTAGAATTCTTACAGGTTCTTTTTGAAGTGGCGTACTAATAATTTGAAATAAGATTTAAAAAAACAGTTTTACAAAGGAATATTATTTATTTCTTTTGTCAAGTCTTGAACAGATGGTAGCTATCATATGAGAATTTTTCGTGTCCAGCTCTTTCACTTGACAGAGTTTTTGTGCTTTTCTTTTTAAAGCAGAACACCAGCATCTGAGATAGACCAGGATATATACAGGCAAGCTGTGAGACAAGCATTAAACAGCTTAGAAGATTGTCTTAGTATTACTAGCTCAGCAGTTGTAAGGATTATTGTTGCTGTTGTTTGGGATTGTTTTCTGGCAACATTGATTGCAAATAACAGTTTAAAGGAGAACAGCAAAGTAGTTTTGCTCATTCTAGCAGCGAACTTTTTCAGTATGTAAGAGGGAGCATAGAAAGAACACGGATTATACGTCTGCACAGTACTATGTTGTGATGTGCACAGACATTTGAGCTGCTTCTGAATGAGTTAACACGGCACTGGAAGCAGAACAAAATCATTAGTGCAGTGTTCTCTTTGGGCAGTCTACCCAGCTAGGAAACACAATGCATTCATCCAGATGTACAGCTGCAGTAACCCGGCTGTGCAGCTTCCAGTACCCAAGGCCAGTTGTTAAGATCTCAGCTGTGTTTCTTTTGTGAGCTGTGCAGACGTTACTGGTAGCTCCTGTCCAGAAATTAAGTTCCAACCCTTGTAGAAAAAGAAATCAACCTTCTCAGTATTAAATAAAAGATAATTAAGGTGAGCATCAAGCATCATGACACTCAAGCCTTATTTGCTAAAATACAGATGAGTAAGCTGTGGTTACAGCTGTAAAGTCAGGTGACACTGCTGAAGTCAAAATTCTACAAGAAATGCCTTTCCAAAGACTTTCTAGATGACTACACAGGGGAATTAAATTGTATTCATCAAGGCAACAGACAAGTTGTTTCACTATTGAGACATAAGGTGAAGATCTGGACAAGAATTTCAACAGTAAGTACTGCAGTATACATTGACAAGACCTTGCTAACTCCTGCACAACACATCTTACAACATAGATTGCCAAAAATCTTTGAGAGAGAGGACTGAGGCAAACATAGTGCCTATGTGATAGGAACTAACTGACAGGCAGGAAGCTGTGGCCCCTGGTGACCGAGAAAAAATAGAGCACGGAGAGGGAGGAAGAGCTAACTCTCTTTAATGATGTTGCACGTGGGCTGAAAGCCAGACATCCAAAGGCAGATGTCAAAGACAGGCTGAGATCTTAATTTGATCCTTTGTTTCCTTCCTCAGAAGGAAAGACACGTGAAGGAGCAAAAGAATGCGGAGTGACTCCAATAAAGATGGTAACTTGTGCTTTTGATGAATGAGGGTAAGAGTGAAGAGTGGACAGAAAGGTACAGAGGAGTAAGACAAATCCTCCAGAGGTAATGCTGAAAAAGTGGGAAATTGCAAGTCAATATTGTCATAAAATGCAAGAGAGACAAGACTTCAGTGGGAGAAGTCTGGCCATGTCATTTGAATGGAGTCAGCAAGCCACTGAGAATAATGATAGAGTCTTGTCTCTGGGACTTGGGTCGTTTGAGACTTGGGTGAAAACATTTTCAGCTATATAGCAGAAACTGGACTGCAGAACACGCAATTTTAGCACAATTCAGACGGCAAATGTAAACAGCATATTAGCTGAGCCTAGAGCTGAATGGGTAAAACACATAGTGTCTAGGAAAGCAAGAACGCATTGCCTTCTTATCAAAGGACCTCTGAGGCTACCAGTTCTCATAGGAAGTCAGTAGGCTGTATCTAGTTGCTCTCTCTTGCTCTGAAAACTCACAATTTATCCTTCTAATGACACGGATATGACATGCCAACTGTCATTAGTGGTAATTCCCATGAGTCTCTGGAGTCTTCCAAATACAGCATGTAATTGGTAACATATGCTCTAGTTACACACGTAGATCTGACAAAAGTGCAACTCAACTTTTCCGTTGTCAATTCAGCTTGCTTTTCTCCCTCCATGTTCTTCTGCTGGGCCTTCTTCTCTTCATGAGGGACCAGGTGCTGGCCATATTACACCTCTGCAGAAAACAAGACTTCTTTCACTGAATGACCCTCAAGTGAAGGATCCCATTATTGCCTTACAAAATGTCCCAAGAGAATGAAACGACCTTTTTTTGGGTTAGATTTTACCCTTTTTGCAAGTCTGCACGCAGCTAACCTGTCTCTTCCAGCTACTCTGTTAGAAATGCTCTTAGGATTGTAGGCAGTTTGTACTGACTTTGTCTGGGAGAGAGTTATTTTTTTTCATAGTTGCTCATATGGTGCTACATATTGGATTTGTGATGAAAAACAGTGTTGATGACACACCAATGTTTTATTTGTTGCTTACACAGAGCCAAGGTCTTTGCTGCTTCCCACTGTCCTGCCAGTGAAGAGGCTGGGGGTGCACAGGAGCTGGGGAGGGGACACAGCCAGGACCAAAGGGACATTCCCTACTATTTGATGTCATGCTCAGCAAGAAAAGCTGGGGGAAAGGAGAATGAGGGGGGGACTTTTATAGCAATGGCATCTGTCTTCTTAGTAGACACTAGGCCTGACGGGCCCTGCTTTCCTTGGAGCGGCTGAACACCTGCCTGCCAATAGGAAGCTGAGAATGAATTCCCTGTTTTGCTTTGCTTGCATGTGCAGCTTTGCTTTGCCTGGTAAACCGTCTTCATCTCAGCCCATGACTTTTTTCACTTTTACCTTTCTCGTTCTCTCCCCCGTCTCTTTTGGGGAGAGTCAGTGAGTGGCTGTGTGGTGCTAAGCTGCCTGATGGGGTTAAACTACAGCACTGCTGCGCCAAGACACAGCAGGAAGACAACTACTTGCTGCAGAGTATTATTCGTTTCCTATTTTCAATTTTCATATTATTTGCAATTTTCGATGCTTATCTGTTTTGCTCAAAATGATGATGAAGCTTTCAGGAACCAGTGCAAATTAGAAAGAGATCAGCCATAACATAATGCTTTGTTGCATAGGAAGTTATCATATCATTTGGTCAAAACTGAATGGAAGTGTATCTGATACGGAAATATGTTGAACTGAGTATGAATTAGGTGTGGGATTTCTTTGTTTTTCTCTGGCTATCCACCAAAGGCAGAGGTCTTGACAGGGTGCATTTTAATGTTTGCTTGAAATCCTGCTTTTTAGTGTTCAAAACAGATGTGTAAACCACTTTTCTTGCATAGAATTGAGTCTGGCAAATTCCACTATTAAAATGAAACTGATTAAATTAAGGTTTTTTTTTCTCCTTTGTGGGTACAAGTTATTTTGGTAAGACCAAATAGCTGTTGTGTTTGGACTACACAAACTACAGTTCTTATGGAGCCCTGAGGAGACACTTTTACTCACACTATCCTCACTTTATACTAACTGTATTAAACAGCTGTTAAACCACTTTCACAGATAGATGCTAAAGGGCACAGTACTGGCTTATGGAGTGAGACTGGATGCCTGACAAAATGACCCAGATCTGGTCCTGGCCATAGGCATGCCAAAAATACTGCTCCGATCTGGACTGAAAGTCAGATTTACCAGTGAAAATTTGATGGTTTCCTCCCTTTTAGGTCTTTCGGTATATTTTAGTGCAACTGTATGGTGCATATGGATTCAAAGTGGATCTTAAATGTTTTTCAGACTTTTTCATAACGCTAGACAAGTCTTTCACATAATCTAAATTAAAACAATGATTGTAAACACAGGAGCTTTAAATTGGTTCACCTTTGTAACTTTTTTTGTAACTTGTAATTTTGTGAGGTTGTGACTACATTAAACCTTGATCCTCCAGAAGAGGATCAGGAACCCCCACACCAAGCAAAGAGCTGGCAGTCACCCTGGGAGCAGCACATCCAGTAACTGCCAGGGAGCTCAGTGGCAGAAACTGGATGCCAGATCACATCGCTCCAGGTACGAGTGGCAGCTGAAACAACGTTAGAACCGAGTCCTCTCGTTTCTTCTTAGGTCAGGGACCCTTTTCTCTCCCAGACAGTAAGTTACTGTTTCCCCAAATAGCTCACAGGAAAGGTATTTTGAACATCTTTTTTTTTTTTCCTTCTTTTTTGCTTTATACTTCTGATTAAATATAAACAAACATCTTAAGAGACTGCTGATGCGAAAGCAGTGGGTGGGATTTTTTTGTGCAGCCAGGCACAGCAACACCAGGGGTAAATCAATTTCAGAATTCACATGAAACACAAAACAACACTACTCAATTATTTCTTCCTAGGTAGGCTCTGACTTGGCAGAGTCCCAAAGCCTACACTGCCTCAAGTTTTGTGAGCACTTGAGCTTTGCAACATCAGCAGCAGTCCTCATCTGGTTCTTCCAATTGGACAAGGGTTAGTGTCACATCTCAGAAATGCTGCTTTGACACCAGTGTTTCCAGGTAGAGAGTAGATGCTGAATTTAATTGTCTGGGTTTCAAGAAGCTTTGCCAGAGAGTGAAATATTGGGCCAAAGCACAAAGTTTCTTCCTAATTCTGAACCAGACTATCATGAAATTTAGGCCTGGATTCATTTCACCCAACTCATGCCATTTAGCTGATGTGCCTCAGCAGGATGCAAGCCTGGTTGTCCTGGCCATCTCTGCCATCTGTGGAGGAAGAAGAGTATCCCTAGAACAACTCTTACCTATTAAGTGAATTCAAATTTCCTTCTGGAGGAGCTTCTGCCTTTATTGACCCCCTGAAGAGTCCCAGGGCAAGTACCTTCTTATCTTAGACTGAACGATGAACTGGCTGATATGCCAGTAGTGCTTGTGGACTAATGGCTTGGCTACTCCTAGGAAGAAAGACAGAAATGCCTGTGGAGTTAAGAGTGATGATGTTCATGTCTGGAAGGGCAGCACTATGTTCTGGCAATAAGAAGCTTGTTTTTTTTTTAAATTGGACTTTGTGCTCTGTAAACATTCATGAAAGATACTGCCCCTATTCCATAGACATTCTAACCTTACAAAAAGTCTACAGATAATAAGGGGAAAAATGGTACCATGCCACACACAAAGCCTGCACAGTGATGACAAACATATAGGGTGTCTGTGTCATGCTTGGAGCTTGGGAAGGTAAGGAAGTCAGGGCTGAAAGAGAAGTTTGTGGCTGAAAAGAGGGACAGACAGAAGAGCAAGAGGGGAGAAGAGAGCAAGAAACACAACAAATAGGCAGCTGAGAAACAAGATTTTTCAGTTTAGTCAGTAAATATGTATTTCCCCCACCCACATCTGGAATAATATGCATTTTGGATTCAGAACTGCATTCTTTACTTGCCTAAGTCTCCCAGTAAAGTGTCTTTTGCTCAAGGAATGCAGGACCCAGTGTCTCAGCTGCATGACTTCCGCATGTATTTGGCAATATTCACTGCATTCAAAATCAAACTTTTTCAATTGCAGGCAGTGTCTTCTTTTTTAAATAAAACACTCTCCCTCCACATATTTTTAAGTTTCTACTTCAGTCAGAAAATGAGAGCAACTCCAGGAAGACGGAGATTTCAGGTCAAATTTAACTTGACCTCTGGAGCTGAAAAGTCCACTGGGTTTATTAAAGGCCCTAAAAGAGAAATGGGTTTTTATTTCAATGCAATTTCATGTTGCACATCTGTGGAGGTTTCCTATCAAATTGAATGGTGTCTTCATTTTGCAGACTGCCACTCTTAATGGTCTCCATTATACAAAACCTTTAGCTTAAATCTGAATGATACATATGAACAGAAACAAGATAGTGGTTATCAGAGTCATTTAAAGTTATTTTCTGTTTTATAGTTGCATTTGTGTGTGCATAAATATATAATAAAATGAAAGCTACCTATTCACATAATAAAATATGAATTCTACCTATTCACATAATAAAATATGAATTAGTAGAAGTATTCCATAATATTGTTTGTTTTCTGGTTACCCTGTATTTTATAAACTAAACTTATGTACATCTAATTGTGTGAGGGAATTTGTATTTCTGAGACAGAGGTAAAGAAATGAATAGCTTCTTTTAACTTGATGCTGGAGCAACACAGCGAAGACTGGATTTGTTGGCAATAGGATGACAGCTCTGCTGCAGAATGAGAACTTACTTAGATGACTCCTGAGGGATATTTTGTGCTGAGGAGTGAAAGAAGAATTAGTTTAGGAAAGCATGTTCTGCTTCTGCTGCTTCAAGTATTTAAGAGGAAACATTAAAACTAGCCAATGAGAGACACCTTGCAGGGCAAATGGATAAACAAATAGCTCTGACAACTGTATTTTCTTCAGGGAGCAAGGGCTCTAGAAATCACAAAGAAAACCAGAATTTCTTCTTATCCTTTCTTAGCAACTGATAGCCCCTTAATGGGGGCTGTTAGCCTTCTCTGCATTCCCACTCAATTTCCCATTCTTGAAAGAAAGCAATTTATAAGCAAACTGAGAAGGATGTAGTAGAACCCTGAAAGAGATCTGTAAGGTATCTATGCGCTTGTGATGTTAGGCATGTCCTAAGCCAGTCTCTCTCTGCTCAGTATGACTAACATTGTGGTTAAGTCTCGCTCTCTGAGAAGTGTGTATCTTCTTCCACTTGCCTTAAGGTGTATATGTCTTCCTGTAAATATGACCTTGCATCATTTCAGTCTGCTCCAATGAAGCGAAATTAAATAAATATTCTAGTCAGCTCCTAAATAGATATGTTTAACACAAATTTATTTTTGCTACTTGGAGATAGTCTTCCTGCTGCTTTTGTTATTGCAAAGCCCTGAAGGCCTCAGGAGGATCTCCCTTCTTTTGGCCCATTGAAGCCATGCTGAAAGAAAGCTGGAAAGATGTGAAGGT
This sequence comes from Penelope pileata, assembly GCA_013396635.1. Lineage (NCBI taxonomy): Eukaryota > Metazoa > Chordata > Aves > Galliformes > Cracidae > Penelope > Penelope pileata. The sequence continues at coordinate 1,273,560 of WBMW01005029.1, forward strand.
GAGCCCAACACCGTAATCTTTATTTTTGTACTGTAAAAGAGTCTGATTGGAGTTGTAAAGAAATTTTGTGTAAGACTGAAGCCATGAAGCACAGCTACTTTCAGAAATCTACTATGGCCATTAAAATAAGAAAAATGTCAGGGACTGTAAATTAGTGCAGAAATGCATCCAGGTGCTTTTGTCAAAAACATCTGTCCCAGATGCAGGACTTTACATTTGTCCTTGTTTAACTTCATGAAGGACCTGCTGTCCCACTTCTCCAGCAGCTGAGGTCCCCCCAGACGTCAGTCTGTGTGCCAGACCTCCAGCTGGTCTCCCCAAGCTCTGTGTGCCAGAGCTCAACACACGCTGCTTTCTCAGGCAGAGAGGGACAGCCTCAGCCATCATGCTGTCCTTCATGTGCTTTCCCATCACCACCACTACTTCTCTGCCAGCACCTCTGGGACAATTCTCTTCCAGGTTATGTCTCTATCCTTCAGAAATCTAGTCTAAAGCCCCTCTTATGGGGACAGCAAGCCTGTTGGCAAAGACATTCATACTCCAATTTGATAGGCGAATCCTCTCTCTTCCCAACAATGATCCTCAAAAAGAGTCCTGTCATCCAAAAGCCTAGAAGAAAAACCTGGAAGTGTCTGAAACAACAACATTGACATCAACAGCATTTGCGTGTCTAGAAACATCTTTAGTCAGTGATTCTCTTAACAGGTCACCATCCAGACGGTAGCAAGTGAGGAGCTGCTGTTCTGGAAAATCAGCTAATTTTTCATCTGATTGCCCTGTTCTGTTCCCTCCTGCTACAACTGTACAAAAACTACAACATCAACAGATCACACAAATATCTATATACGCAATTTCCCCATTAATTTTCATGTCAGATGTCAATCGAATGTAGTTTCTATTCATTAAGTACAACTGATAGCATCTTTGTGCTCTTTTTCCTTTTATACCAGTTAGTGTAGCAACCCCAGCCCATTTGCTTTTTATCTTTGCATTGAATTACTTTAACCCAGGCACCTTCCGTCTACCTCTTATTTTCCAGTATCTGTAGTTCTGCAACTCATGCTTTTCTTTATTCCTGTAGCAAGTCTCTTATTACTATCAGATCATGGTCTATTCTTCTTCACTTGTGAGAAAACAAGTTGCATTATCAGCAGTGGCCGTAACAAAGCCTTGTTTCGTGTCAGTTACGTCCTCCCATCTTATCACAATAACCCAAGCTTCCCCTATAGTCTCAATGCCCTCCCATTACAATACCTTCACCTCCCTCCCACATCCTACACAATATCCCAATATCCTCTTTCAGTATTTAGGCCTCCCTGAAACACGTCTTGTTCTTGCCCCTTTATTTCCTAACCTCCCACAAGTGAGCCATGTCCCGAGTACTCGCAGCTCCCACATATCTCTCGCTTGACTATGATAAGAGATAGTACGTGCTGATAAAATGTGCTGTGACCTATCATCTAACGAGCTGACCAATACTCACGGCCAGCTGCCACTGTTTCAGGGGAAAACATATGGACAGCACTGTTTCTTTTCTTTATTTGGGAGCTACATGAATCTCTTTTCCCCCAAACCACTCATTTTCAGGAAAGGCATGGGAACATTCTACCTCTGAATCCTCTTACTCTCTACTGAATTTGATTGAAATTAGATGATGGGTTAAGAGACGGTCAAGTGAGAGGCTAACAGGCACAAGCAGTGTGGCCGTATACACAGATCCACTCGTAGGGCTGCCTGTGCTTCATTTTGCTAACATCACTCAGTTGTCATTGTACGAGTTCTGATTTTCTCTCCTCATAGGTACAACTGTGTCACTGAGAAGTTAATCAGAAACTCTTTTTAATAAAGACAAGGCCACTGAAAACTGATAAAGCATTGGCTTTAGCCCAAACCTGCGTATTGGCTTGCTTCAGATGGGCACCAGGTCAGTGATCACTACGTAACTTGTGCAGTATTTGGGCAAGCAGAAAAATCAGCTTTCTAGTCCTCTGCGGAACATTTTCCTTCCAACCACTTTTATGACCTGTAGGGACAATTTTTGATACCAGCTGATTTTATGAGCTCTAGCTAATGATGTTTTAATTCCTCACTTCCCCTCATCATTTATATGTATTCAGGCACCCCATGAACCCCAAGAATACATCGACACATTAGTACTAGGCTAGTGGCTATTCATGAGAAATAATTTCAAGTTCACAAAAAATGCATTGCTTTCAGTTGTTATGAGGACTGTAAATGCTTACCTAGCATTGCATCAGACTCCCCTGTTGACTGCACAGAAATGTTCTTTCTAGAGGTTTCTTGCTGAAGATTTCAGCAAAACATCTAATGAACTGTCTGGCAGCAGCTTCAGATCTAAAATGGTGTTTTACATTCACATTTCTACAAATTCATTTAATATCAAAAGATTTTCCTCTAGCATTTGATCTGTAACTCCACGGAATGAAATTTTTATTGAGAATATTTTACTCTTCCATGCTAATCAGGTGAGGAAGAGGTGACCATATGTTTAGTCTCCTTGCAATGGTGGATATTCAGACGAAACACAGAGGTAAGATGAACAGCCAGCAGCCTCATCCTGAAGCTTTCCCCAGATGTGGAGTTCTGTGTCACATGCAGTCTTTGGTTTCCCTAAGACTATGCAGACCAAATGTAAATATTGTGTGAAAAACATCAAGGGCAAATACAGCATGAAATGGGTCAAAACAGTTGTGTAGCATTTCCAAATGGACATTACCTCCCAGAAAGGGTAAGTACAGACAAGCCAAATACAGAAACTCGCATAGTTGTCACTGGTATTTCAGCTCCTAACATCCAGCACGCATGGAGCTATGCCGCTTCCTCCCTGCTATGGTCTTTTTTTTTTTTTCTTCCCCTCCCCTCCTTCCGCACTCCCTTTAAAAGTGAAAGTAAGAACCTGCACGTAGGTATGAACAATCGTCTCCTTCAGATCCGGTCTGTACGCACAGACGGATCTGCAGAAACACAAGGCAAGATTTGGCTTGGCTTCCCCCACAGGAGGCAGGGGCAGCGCTTGGCTGCCGAGGGGCACAGAGTCTTTGTTGAACAGGGAAATAGCGCCCGGCATTCCCCCTCAGAGACAGCCGCCCGCCCGCGCCCAGGAGGCTGATCCCAATGGGAGACTGCAAAGCCACAGCCGCAGCATTATGGCCGATGGCAAGAGGGGTCTGCAGCTACGCTACAACACTGGGTGTCTGCGCCAAGGAAGAAGCGTGTTTAAAGCAAGGCTGTCTGTTTCCCCAGGACCACCGCTAAAAGGATGAATGCTATTGCTTGGGGCAGTGTAAGTTCTCACGGTAGGCCTAAGGTACAAATCATTATTTTGAGGAGCAATCAGCTCAAAACGCTCCTNGAGCCCTCCCGCGCGGGCAGCGCGGCCCCGGATCACGGTGAGGACGGCAGGCGAGACCCGCGCTGCGGGGGGAAGGGGGGGGCACGGTGACGGGCGCGGGAGCCGCGTGCGTATGCGCGTGCGTGTGCGTGTGCCCAACGCGCGGAGGCGGGCACGGGGCGGCTGTGGGCGCGGGGGGCGATGCTTCGTTCCCTGCCTGTGCCCAGCGCTGCGGGCAGGTTGCAAGGAAAGTGCAACAACAAAGTGCCCAGTAATGCTGTTTGATAGAGCAGATTCTCAGCTACAGAACACTCTTTGTCAACGCAGTCACCGCCACTAGCTGTGCATTTTTGCCAGCGATGAACAAGAGCCTGCATACCGCGCTCGTAACAATCTGCACCAGTGGGCGTGCCCCTCTGTTGCTGTCACCACTGTTGAAACACAGCACCGCCACTGCCTCACTGTGCTCACAGCCGCTGTTTGGGCTCCATAAATGCTCAGCAAGTGTTGATGAGTGTCAGTGGGTGCCATTTTTATTCCATGGAGGAGGAATTCAGTTCCAGACCTTTGCTCTGTATGCACTTCCGTATCAGACGCGATTGTGTCAGAGAGCCCCTCTGCTGCCATCTGTCACACAGCAACAGCAGGGAACGGGACATTGGTGGGAAGGTTCAACCTCTACTGCCACACCACCAACATCTGCCTCTGATGTCGTGGGCCAACATAATAACATAGGAGGCATTACTTTCAGAGCAGCCAGTAGAGTCCCAGAATGGTTCGGGTTGGAAGGGACCTTAAAGCCCACCCAGTTCCAACCCGCGGTCGTTTCTGTGGGTTCCTGAACACGGGGAACTGTGCCCACAGAGCTCGTCCTGTGTGGTCTCTGATGTAAAGGTGTAAAATAATAGAAAGTTGTTTCTTCTGAAACTGTGGACAGAGGAGGGCTGGGAAAAGAGTGCAGCTAAAATGGTTTTCATGATTTTTGTGTTCTCTATGAGCCAGATGTATCTTGATTTTTTTAAAATTTTTTTTAGTGCTGGAACAGATGGCTCATGAACATCAGTAACTGCTTAAAGACAAAGAGATCAGTAACCACTCAAAGACAAATGTGGGAATAGTACAGAACACTTTTCATATATGAAATATAATTAAACATGCAATTAAGAATGAGGAGTTTATCCTTCAGTTGTTTGGCGGTCAGGGAGTTCCTGTGGAAGCTCTTTTGGTTACTTGGGTCTCAGATTATCAACACAATGTCAGGAATTGGAAAAGTCCCGTTTTCAGGCTGTTTTAGTGACGAGCATACCATGTTTGTGGATGATGTTGGTGATTTCCTTCGCACTGAATTCAGAAAGGGGTGGGATGGAGCTTTTGTTGAGAAGCAGCGCGTGTTGTTCTGCTCGCTGGTTTGAGAAGGGGCCCTGCTGAAGCCCGGCGGTGCCCACGCTGCTGCGTGCAGATGAGACGTGCAGCAGCATGCGTGCGCTGCTGGTCCTGCCAGCGGGGCACGGGGAGGGCACCACCTGCCCTGCACACCCCTCTGAGTTCTGTCAGCCCTTGTTCTTCAGCTGATCCTGCCGTAGCAAATGCTTTTTGCTCTCAGCTGGGTGTGATCGTGCATTTCTGAATCTTGTTGGTGACGTTTCTGCCCCTGACTGTCATTCTTGCTTGTCACTTTCATGGATTTTTGTCTTGTCCTTCAGTTTGTGATCTCTTTAAAAGGGAAAAATGTTATTTTCTGTGTGCTGGTGGGTCACCAGCAACAATCTGCTGTAAGCTTTACTCTAAATGCTAAGTGGTATATTTATGATTGCTTTAACATCTCATTGTTATACATAGTTCTTTATCGTCTGCAGAGGGAACATCAACCACTCTAAATAGTTGGTTTCTTTTTATTAGCCTCCGGCATAAATGGAGGTGTCAGACCACAACCACAGAGTGATTTATGCCTCCTTGCTTCAGGCTGGAGTTAGTGTTTAACCAGGATGTTCTTCTGCTTATCATCCTTAGCGTAGAGTGACGCAAGCTCTGCTGGGTGCTAGGAGCCCAGGCTGGGGCTGTTCTGTTGATGTTGAACATGTAGCATGGCTTTGCATGCCACTAGAACATAATATGCACTTTTGCTGCCAGATTTTCCCCTTGGGCCTGATTTGGACTATCGGCACTGGCCACAAGAGGAGATTTGAAAATGCGTTGTCTGTAGTAATGAGCTGTCCTGGGATAATCTGCAATTCTGAGGCAAGGCTTCTTCCGCTACAGTAATCCCATTGTGGAGTGGCCCCAGGAGCATATTGCTGGATGTCTCGTTACGGGCGCGTTTTCTGTTGCTGGAGGAGATTTTGATTTGTCATTTCTTAAGGTGTAGTTTAAGACACAAGTATTGGAGTTTACTGATGCAGAAACATGAAGCAGACAGGGAAATGACTCATGCATAGTTAGTACTCTGGGAGAAGAAGATGTTTTAAGCACTTTTTATTGGAGTTCGTTCTGCGGTCGTGGTATTACTCTGAGATACATGTTTGTACATGCAAGATGAATTCCAATTTGTATCAATTCCTTCTTTAGCTTAAATGCTACCAGTTTCTAGAAGCACAAGTTAAGGTCATTGTTGTCTGCAACATGTTACACTGTGTGGGAGATGGAGGAATGGAATAATAGATCTCATTCCTGCATGATACAGTCAGCTGAGAACTCTTTGTTTTATGTGGATTTGTAGGATTCCCTTTCTGCTCCTTCATGCCTCATTTTCAGTGTGTTTACATTGGAAGTAATTTGCCAGTGTTTGTCTGCATTGAATTTCATATGCCATTACTGCTATCTACAGTGAGCTTTCCTTGATATATGAAGACTTACATTGCTTTATACTTGGTCACAATTGTCCTTTTTGCTCATAACTGCATTTGCTTAGAACTGAATAAGAACATAAGTTATTAAATGTAGAAGGCTGGACTCCATTTTTATGCTATTTCACATAAAGCATTGAAGTATTTTTGCTGGTATGTTGTTACGGAGGAAGAATAGCATTCTTAAAGGAGTTTTAGGTGATTATTTATTTGCTGAGAAATAGAGAAATTTATACTTTGTATATTGCTTGTCTATAATATCACTTAGGTGTTTATATTGAAAACACAGATTCAGTGTGTTATTTTAATTGTATTTCAGATGAGCTGGAAAATGTACAGCAAAAGAAGAAAATCTTTAAAGAGAATAAAAAAATGACACAACAGAGAAGAAAGCCATGTCCTCCTGCTGATTCAATAGATTCTGTGATGGCAGAAATGCCATTTGCCAACACAGATATTGAAGATGAATTTGCTAGTAAGTATATTTAAACAGAAATAGCATACAAGCGTAGACATACTCTGCACACAGTTCTTGGTCCTGCCTGTTAGGGTGCACGGGTGGGCTGTGCGCGTGGAGTGGAGTCTCCATGCAAACAGAGCCGAGTCCAGAGCATTGGTTATTAGTACTCAGTCCACTGCAGAAATGAGCCACACCATAAAGACATCTCGTATGTCTGTTCGCATTACTATATATGAGCTGCTGCTGAAGTGATGGCTTTCATGAGCTGTCTTCCAGATGTGCATTCCCAGCATGTGGGTAGCAGTGCAGCTGTTATTGGACAGTGGATGTCAGCAGCCTGATCTGCTTATGGATATTTATCAGTCCGTATGGTGGGAGAGGGTCTGTGGAGTCTTGAGGAGATAAGCTGGGAGAAAAGTACTTTGTGGTGCATTGAAGAACTGAGGATATGCGTTTTTTTAATGTTGGAAAGGGTCTTTGGGAAAGGAGGAGATAGAAACCAGATCCAAATTGAATAAAATTTTCTTCTGGCTGGGTTTGATGCGTGAACTATAGGTTGGCCTCTCCTAGCCTACCACAACCTTTTCATTTAATAATCCTGTGTATCATCTTGTTTTATATTGCAAAATGCATTGTGTGGGGGAATTTGAAACTTGGTATCAGTCCTTTTGCTCTAAAGTCAAATCCTTGTTCAAGTGTGGGCAGTTGCTGCCTAGTCCAGGGCAGCGAGCTGGCTAAAGGATACACAGGAGTAGTTTGGAAGCTGTGTGTGTATGTTAACAGTTGATAAGCCCTGCTTGGGTGTATAGGCTGTTAGTTCCATTGTGGCACTCCACTTGTGTGACTGTGTTCATTGAGGCTGGAGTCGGATCCCAGTCAGACTGTTCAGTTCATGGGCAGGGCAGATGCCTGGGAAGACATGCTCCAGTCAGTTGACCGAAGTCCAGCTCCTGTAGGCAAGATATTAAATGTACCTTTGCTCTCGTTTGTCTATATGCTGAAAGTATTTTTTTTTTCTTTCCAGTGCATGCAACTTCTGAAGTAAATACAGAAAAGAAAAGAAAGAGGAGTACTGGAAGGGAAATTCCAGAAGGCAGTGAGAGAAAGAAGAAGAAGAAAAAACAGTATCAGCCAAATTACTTCATTTCTCTTCCAATTACTAATCCAGAGGTGATATTCTTTATTATAGTAATTTGGTGTAACTAGAATTACTTCAACAGCTGCATGTGTTTACAACAAGAGCAGTGTTTGAGCTTGAGCAAAATAATTTTTTCAGGTATTTTTAAAGGAACATTAGCAACCCATTCAAACAGTAACTTTTTTAACTAACATTTTTGTGAATAAAATTACTTATCTGGAAAAGACTAGAGAAAAGTAGTTATCTTTTTAATCAGTCTTATGGAGTTCACATCATTTTGATTAAAACTGCCTTAAATTTCCCCTTTGCACTGTTCCAGCGTTGCTTATTTTGTCATTCACATAGAATAAGGAAGAGAGACGTTTCATTTAATAGGAAAATCGCTGCAGTATTTCTAGCTCTCCTTATACACAGGAATTTAAATGTGGATCTGCTGCTGTTTTAACTTTGCATCTTGTAGTTTTAAAAGTTTCCAGTAAAATTGATCTTATTTAAAATTCAAACAAGCTACTGCTGTAGTGAGATGCCGTTGAAGTGGATTCAAGAAGTGCAGTGAAGTCTTGAGAAAAATATGTTTTCCTGTAGTCAGCATATGTTGTGACATTTAACGTAACAGTGAAGGAGGATGATTTTTTATTGACTGTGGGATGTTTGTGATACACCTTTGTATCCTCAGCAAGGAGAGCAGGTACATTATGTTGAAAAAGTTAAAACAATTTGCCACCATTTCCAAATTTAGATTCTTTTTTTAATATCAGGACCTATCCCTCAGGTGAATTTTAACTCATTCTTCATCTGTGCTGCCTGTTTTCAGAGAAAGTGAAGTGAGAGAATCTGGAATGAAAATAATGAAAGCTAAGTTTGAAAATTACAGTGCAGTCTTCAGAAAACATTATGTGAAGAAGAGATTGCAGAAACTGTCCCTTTTCAGGGTAGTTCTAGGATAGCCTGACACAAATATTGGTGATATTCTCTGCCATCTTGCTGTGAAGTATCTTTTCTTCCTGTCTCTTCCATGATTTAACAACAACAATTAAGATTTAACGACAACAATTAATGCAGGAGTTATATAAGCTGATAATTGAGAATTACTGCTCACATCTGTTATGTTGAATTGCTGTCCGAGTGGAAAAATCTTAACTAAACTGCTTCTTTTTAAATATGCCATGTAATTGATCTTCATTTACAGAGGTAAAGGAACAACTCTGTTAAATCTCAGAGCATTTGGGAATTCCAGGACTTTGCTAGAAAGTTTTGTTAACACTTGCCTCAAATGTACAGTTGTTATGAAAGCAGAAAATACATGTTGGAATTTGTATAGGCAACATTAGCCAAAATATAGACTTAAGACATCTGGTTTATTGATAGCCAGCGGGGATCTGGTAATTGCTAGTAGTATTTCAGTTAGCAATGAGAGGCCTTTCTTTTGTGAGGATCTAATATTATTCCGGTGAAGTGTTTTAGGCATACTTACTCTTCATATTTTAATTAATATTTAAAGCTTTACATAAAGAACCATTTTGTAGTAAAGGATGTTTCTGAAACACTTTTGAACTGTTCCTCTTGGAAATTAAACATTTTCCTCACTTTCATTTTAAATATATTTCAAATCTTCAGAAGTAAAATGGGGTGTTACATTCATTTTGGATTTATATTGAACTTTCTATTTTCAATTTTGCAAAAAATGGTTAAATAGATGATCACCATTGTATCCTTTTCTGGCAAAGGTGTCTTTCATCTGATGCCTTATCACTTGGCAGGTTAATCCCTGAGGGTCTTCCGGTCTGGATTGTAATTGCAATAAACTGTCACATTTTTAAAGCTTACAGTATTCACTTCCCAGTAGTGTTCTTGCAGTAAGCAAAACTGAGTTATTTTATTACTCTTCAGAATAATGTTTTCTAAGTAATAGGAGAAGTTACCTTGAAGTCAATATTTGAGTCCTTATTTGAGGGGAAATTTTAAAAATAATCCGGGAGGGGAATGGCTGGGAATGATCTGCCCTCAGACATTTCTTTAAGTCGGGAAATCTCAAGTTAAATGAAATTGTCAGCATGATATCTGTTGAAATTTAATATAAAGCTTCGTCAGGTGTTGTAAATACAAGTTAAATAGCAAATCTAAAGTTTTTATTTATACAGTGTATCATAAATAGGTATTATAGAGATGTATGAAGCTTAATTAAAATTCAGTGCACTCAGCTGTTACATGCACCTTGGATTTATTGGAGAGAATGAATCTGAAGTTAGTTTCTTTATTGTGACAGCACAGCTAAGCTACAGCTCTAATATTACATTTGATGACATAACTTCTGGGAAAACACACTGAAAATAAATCCCTGAAGGGAAAACACACTGAAAATAAATCCCTGAAGTTCACAAAAATGTGTTTGAAAACTTTTCTTCCTTTCAAACAGTGTAGATTGTATAGAATGTTGTTGCTTTAGAATCATAGAATTGTTAAGGTTAGAAAAGACCTCTAAGATCATCTAGTACAACCTTCCACTTACCACCAATATTGCCCATTGATCCATGTCCCTTAGTGCCACATCCAGACGTTTCTTGAACACCTCCAAGGATGTTGATGTTCTTTTTATTTTGCCATTATCAGAAAGGCAGCTAATTTTATACTTTTCTGGTGGGTTCAACAACAGCTTTTCTCTGGACCAGCTAACTGTCCATCTTGGGAATTAATCTTGTTCCAGAGGTATGTTATTCATTAGGTTTTTAGCTTAGTTTACTACTGGAGTTTGTAGAGTTGTGAGCCTGCCAATTTGCCTTGTTCTTGTGTGTTTTGAGCCTTCTTTCGATTTTGAGCCTGTTTTCCAAATTTGGATTAAAATTTGACATCTTGGAGGTACTGCTTTCCTACAGTGTTTTATGGGATTGGTGGCTGCATAATAGAGAAAGACTTAAAAGAACATACTTGTGTCATAGACTGTAGTGTATGGCAATCTCACCTGTTCTGTGAGACCTGCCAGCTGCCAAATGAAAATGTGCATCTTTGTTAGGCAGTCAACCCCCTGCAGCTGAAAGTCAGCCCCAACGTGTGTTGTTTCTTGCCCACGCTAGAACTGAGCTGTACAGGGGAAGTGGGGTAGTGCAGGGAGGTCAGGACATGAGCAGGAAGGGACTGGGAAGCACTTCTCAGAGAAACAGCACGAGTGAGGCAAAGTGAGGTGTTGGCTGCTAATGTGAATGCTGAATAATGCGGATCTTCTTCAGAGCTAGGATATGGTTTGATTGCTATAATTACCCAGTTCCAAACCTGTTTTATGTATTCTGAAGGGTTTGTACACTTACATACATCTTTTTTTTTTTTCTTTGCCAGCTCTCAGGTGCAAATTAAATTTAGAAGCAGTAGTTTAAAAGAGTTGAAAAAGGTAATGAAGTTGTAATTGTTATGATACATTGTTGCATTTTTGAGGCTTTTTTTCTTTACTGGGATAACTGCTTTTGCTTTAGTTTAAAAACACAATTATGCAGTCAATACATTGTAATTATCAAGGACTGTGCTTAGCCCTGTCTTGTTTAAATGTGTTTTAAATTTCTCCCGTGTCTGAGACTACAATGAAAGTGTCATATATCTGAGATGAGTTCTGATAGATGAAGGAAATGGTCGTATTACAACACCATTTATAATCAAAGAGTTGGTGCAGTTTTCTTCATGTGTGTTACACTACCAAAAACACTTCTAGTTTTGCAGATGCCACATCACTTTTTTCTGGCAAATGGTTTTTACCTTCCTTTGTCCTTCCCACTCTGCCTGGGGTTGATTCCTGTCAATTAAAATTTGTTTTTATTTAGATGGTGCTTTATATCTAAATACATGAGTAAAGAAGGTGGTATTGGATGTATTAGGTTAAGCACCTACTTGACAAAACTCATCTTAACAATGTGGGTCACAAAAGTACCAACTGTTCCCATTATATTTTGCTTTGTCAGGAAATTTATGGGTTCATTATGATTAACAGCAAAACTAAATACAGCTATTTTTAGCCTAACAGTTACTTCTGCTTTTTCTAAAAGTCAATATGTAGACTATATTTGTTAAGCATTCACCAGTGAATTTAAAATAAAAATCAGATTGAAATTTTCTACATGCTTCTTCTAAACTATGTACACCAAAGCAGATTTATCTTTGCCTACTGTGGTTTAAGGAAGTAACTCATTTTGTCAGTTGATCAGGGTTATTGGATTTGATTTAATGATATATTTGAGCATTCCTGCAGGTTTTTAAAACTACTGCAATACAACAACTATCATAATGGCAAACACAGTAAGCATTTTGGATATAATTTATAAAGCACGAATAAATGTACTAATAATTTTCACTGAAGAAAAATGCAAATTAAAGAAAAAGGCTGATGATGTTAGAACTGCAGAAGTGTTACAGAAATTCGTTAAAAAGTTTGAAGAGAGTACATAAATTATACTCTCTTTTGGACAGGATAATCAGAATTGTGAATTGGATATCTCCACAGAAAAAATGTCCGAATATTCCCTGCTTTTATATGTTTTATATGTGCCTGATCCTTTAAAGACCTCTTCTTCTTTTCAGACACTTGTCTGCACACAGCAGCATACGTGTTTGACAGACAGTAGAGAAACTCCCCAAAGAAGCCTCTAATCTGGACTACTGTCAGTGTACAACTGCATGATCTTAATCTGCTCCAGGAATTTATCATCTTATGGAACCCAGCTCCTGTTCAGATGTGATGGGGATTGTCCAGCTATTTGTTAATCACTGCATTTGTACCCACATTGAGTTTACTCAGGTTGACTAGCACAGCTTTGTTAGGGGATAAAAATTCCTTCTGCAAGAATGATTTCTACGTAAACATTTGACTTCAGTTTGTGTGCTTTCTTGTTCGCTTGCATTATGGGATGCAGTAACTGTAATGGCTAACTGTTGTTTCTGTGTCTGTCTCTCTTCCCAGATTACTGACAGCATTCAGGCCATCCAAGACGCAATAATACAGAAGGATCAGAGACTTTCCAAAGCAATGGTTCGCTGTGGCTCGTTGCATGTCACCATGCTAGTGATGCATTTGTCCAGCAAAGAAGAAATTAGCATGTAGGTATCTTGGTGTTAAGTATATAAAAGTGATTTGTTAGTGGAGTTTGTAAAAATACTAGAAGGAATAACTGATGCTTTTTTTTGTAAGCCCTAAATTACTTGGGTTACTGAATATTTAATTTGTGCCGTTCTTAAATCTCTAATCTTAATATCAGCCATTTTCATAACTTAGGGTATGTCATGAGCTCTGCCCAAAGTACACGTTTTTTCTTTCATTTTTTGTAACCGTATGGTGAACTTGCATGCAAAAATCTCATGTTTGCTGAAGTAGTTATTCCAAAACAAAGTTTTGGTTGCAGCGGATATTGAGCAGATTAATAGCAACTTAGAAAATTATAGAATTCTATAGCTCAGGAAATACTGTTGGTCAAATTAATAATTGTCACTGAGTTTAATGAAATAAGCCTTAGCTGCAAAGTAATGTCTCATGCAGATAGATTTTATGCCTCTAAATGCCTCTAAAATATAGGCAGCAGACACACCTCCTCTGGTTAATGAGTGAACTGTGGTAGCACCCGAAAATCGGTGAGAACAGTCAGAGCAAGGTTATTTTTCAAGGGGTTTGAGTATGAACTTTTCAAAAAGGGAGTGTGAGAGGGTATCTTAAAGGCAAATATGCCTCATCATTAATAGTGTTTTACAGTCCTACACTGTGTATCAAAACATATATTGCCAAATTCAGTGTCGTCAGCCACACCTTGAGCTCCTTCTCAGCTTTCGCTGTCTGATGGCCACCTGGACACTTACTTATGGAGTTCTTCTTTGCCTCTCCCAGCAGAACTCCACAGTCCAGGCATCCGGGAGCTGTCCTCTAGTCAGCAGCAGCTTCCCCAGGGATTCATCCCTTTCCTGGCCAGCTGCTTCCTGCAGGTATCTAGCTCAGCTGTCCTCAGGTATTCTAGGTTGCATTTTCTATTACATGGGATTCTTATTTTTTCTTGTAACTGATGTTTTCTGTTTAATAATCTGTGAGAACCTGAAGAGTAAAAAGTTGAATTTTTCTTACTTTGCATGAACAATTTTTGGTACCACGTTAAGTGGAAAGAAATCAAGATCCAGACTGGCAAAGGAACTGTGTGTTATGTTCAGTGACAGTAATCCCTCAGAGTGCAGCTAGTCACCAAGGCATCTGAGAGTTCACAGATCCATAAGTTACTTAGATATCTACAGTTTTTCTACTACGTTTGTACAATAGTGCCTCTGTGTATGCAGAAATGAAATGTATTGAACACTGAAGTCCACACGTGATAAGAATGTTCTAAATATAATATTCAATTCAGCACAGAGCTCTTTGTATTATATTTTAGTGCATACAGCCTTCACCGTGGAAATAGAAGATCTGTATTTTAGGCCTCTCCTTCTAAGGGGACCTGCAATTTGTATGGGAGTTTTCTAACTGATAGGCTGCAGTCTAGCCTTCGTGACTGCACTGTACATCTCCTTTGGTAAGACTGTATGAAAGCAAGAATATGAGATTTAAAATAACGTAAGCAAGCAAGAATCATGACAGCACTCTGCTCAAGCAAAGCAATTGTAGTCCATGCTAACAGCCTGTTATCCATTTACTTTATTGTCACATGCATACGTAGCATACATGGGATCAGGTACTAGAAATTGGGATACTGGCCTTCCCAGTAAATGTCTTTATTACCAGACTTCAGTGTCCGGTTCCTTTTGCTTGTTACCTGCAAAGAGTCTGCAAATCTAACTTTCATTGTAAATATGAGACCTGAAAGTATTTAGTTTGGCTTACTTTTTTTCTTTCAAGTTTGCTTTTTCTAACTAGAAATCTAAAGTTAACAATTCAAAATTTTCTAAAAATAAACCAAATCAAATGAATGCTGTAATTCTTAAAATTGGAGCAATATAGAAATCAACAGGCCCTGCTTCTGTAACCTCAGTTTGCATGTACCTACTTCTTAAAAATTTCCTTTCTCCAGTTTGGAGCAAAATGCTTGTAAGCTTTCTTGTTATCTTCACAGGATAGTTGCCCAAAGTGTAACTGCTCTTTGGCACTGTAATTACTATTTGGCATGCAACAAAAAGAGAATACCATTGTTGCATTTATTGCTGTTGAATTCAGCAGAAGTGTTTGCCTCATGCTTTGTTCTTACAAAGCAATTGTCAGTTGTTATAGAACAATTGATAGAAAAACAAAAATACAAAATATTCTAGAGTGAAATGACAATTTTCCGATGTATTTTAGTGTATTTACAAGATGATATATAAGTAGAATTAAATCTTCAGTGACACAGTGCTGAACTGCAAACGCATTCTGAATTGACCTTTCATAAACCTCATCAACTGGAGTTGCGCTGGTTCAGCAGCACACCCTACAGCATGGAAATACAAATCCTTATTCAGTTGGGACACAGAGCCTTCCATGGCTATCTGTGTACCAGTTCTCAGATGCAAAAAGTCCAGAGATGAGTATTAGGTATGTATGTGCATGATTCACTGCTTGAAGGCTCTCTGCAGTCTTTGATGCTGTTTATCTGTAATGTCTGTACTTGTTTTGGAATAATTTTCAAGTTCATATTGGTAAATAATTCTACAAGTAATGACCTGTGAAATAATCTGACATGTATAATCAGTATTAGATGGTGTTTTTGAAAGGTCTTGAATGCTAGCATACATGGAACACGCAGAATAATCTTGTCTTAAAGTGATGAAAGCGTAAGTGGCAGAGATTATGCTCAAAAAGAAATACCTTTACAATGAAGAAGTAATGGTATTGTTGCTTGAAGTGGTCATGCTAGAGCTAAAATACTTCCAGTTTTTAGATTCTAGTCATAAGAAAAAACACAGGAAAACTGTATCAATCAAGGATCTTTTGTATTGTAATCAACATACTTTCTTAACCTGGCCTCGGTTTCAATTGACTGCATAGTTCTCATCAGTACTCCATCTTGTTAAACACACTGGGAAAGTGCGTAGAGCTGTTTGTGTATGTAGAGGCTTAAGAATACAAACACTTTAGAAATTGTGATGGCTTTCGTCCAGTTGCTGTAGAAAAATAAACTCTCTTGAGAATTTTTAACCTGTTACTGCCATCTAGCGTTTATAAAGTCAATGTCAGTTTAGTGAGAAGATCAAATTCTAGAACTACAAACTTGAAGCATGTGAGAGATCTTTGGAAGACAGTAAGAATATAGGGTTCTTTTTGGTCATGAATAATTTCAAAACAAGTGCAATTCAAAATAAATATTTCATGTACTTATACATGTATTTAATAGGGCTAATTAAAATGGTTAAAAGGTTACCAGGCTTGCTGCTGTTTCTTAAGTTACATGTAGATTATTTGTGCATGCTATTTCTCTCTTAAAGTGAGCGTCGATTTTGGTGGTACTTATTTTTCTGACAGTTCTCAGTGAGCTTAATAGTAATTTCCATACAATTTTATCATTATGTTATATATAAAATGTCACTAACATCTGTTTATAATATTAAGTAACATTATGTAGCAAGTTTGAAGGAAGCAGAATCTTAGAGTGTCTGACTGAGATAGCAGGACATGAACAAAAATAAATTAAGAATAGAGAAACGCTTCTGAAAATGCTTCTGAATAAGCATCTTAAATGCGCTGCGCAGAGTAATAGAGACACTGTCGTCTTAGTACCTGGTCACCTTCAGGATTGGGATAAGTTCTTTTCAGGAATTAAACCTGCTGCTAAGTCTGCCTCATTGTTTCTGCAGTTTTACAGCAGGATGTATGAACCAATTTACCATTACAAAACAGGGAGGATACTGATTGCATTGATAGGAAGTAGCGCAAAAGTACCTGGGTAGATAATAAATTGATACTAAAAAAGCTTTCTTGGATTTTCTGTAGAGAGATTAATAGACATTAATAGTATTAATGTATCTGACTTTGACGTAGATATTTTCTCTCCTCTTGACAGAGCAGTGGGTGCTCTTTCAGACAGCAAGGATTTTGTAGAAGATCTCCTGAAAGGAAAAACCGTGGCTTTGTCTTTCCAAGGAATCGATCATTTCAAAAATGAAGTTGGATTTGTGAAGTTGGTGGAAAATGATCATACAGCTATACTTACGGAAATAGCAGGTACAACTTGTGAATATAATCTAAGTGCTTTAAAGACTTCCTGACAACCTAGTTGAGCCCTAGATGATGATGTAGCACAAATAAGAGTAAGTGGGTCCTAATTTAGTCAATGGTAATTTACCTTTAACAACTGCTAAGGTTACATGATTGATTTCCCAACATACTTCAAATGGACATCAATGAACAGTGCGGTTCTCTGAGATCTTCTTACTTAGAATGTATAAGAAGAGCAGTGCAGGTTTGTAGATGGATATACGGACTCTGTTTTGGTTCCAATACTGTGTGCTGTTTCTCAGCTAGTATTTACACCCCTTTCAATTTGTATATTCACACTTAGTACCTTCTAGAACAGTATCTTGGGTCCATTTTATCTGATTTGCAAAGTTGCATAGTTCTCTTTAGCATTCATGCTGAGCAGAGCACTGAGAGATGGCGGAATTCATTCCTCTTCCATGATCTGGGGAGTTTTTAAGTTTTGTTTTTCTCGTGTGTAACATGTATCACTGTTAAATCTCAGCAAATTAACTGTAACTTACTACTGGGATGTGTGTAAGTGCACACACAAATACATGTAACTATACATATTAATATAGGTAGATCTATAAAGTCAAATCTAGACTTTCACTCCACCACTGGAGGATAAGGGGAAATCAGAAGAACATGACTGATCTGCCAGAGGAAGTAAATTGGAGTCTATGCTGCTTTAGCCTGAAATTTTTTTTTGGAGCAGTTGTGGAACCAGTCTTTGGCTTGTTCAGTGTTAATTGCCTTCCTTTAGCAATTACGCAATTATTGAAAGGTGTTGCAGGCACATGCCATTATATATGTGTACCTGCATGTGCACTTCAAGAGCATAACTCTCAGTTCATTCTCAGCAGTGGTGCTAAAGCCACTGCCTTACTCAGTCAGGTAAAATGCATCCAAAATGGCGTTCTCAAGTCAGTAGGAATATATAAATGAAAAGTCATATAAATATCAGCTAAGAAACAACAGGCAGTACCTAGATGAAAACAAAGTAGAGCGGAGGTATTTTTATCTGTCTGCAAGGCTATACTTAAACTGCATTGTTTACAGATACTAAATAAAAATTCTCAACAAACAGTACTGCCTGTAATTCATCAGTGTCCTTTAAAACTATCCCAGCAATTCCAGCTATTCCTTGAAAAGGCTCTTTAAAAGAGTTTTTCAGTATTGATGAATTCTCTTTTGTGCTCTGAGGAATGTGAGGTCACACCATTTTTTAATAGTGCAATAACCCATATGGGACATTTTGCAGAACAGCAAAGACTGCTGCTATCACGCTACCTCTTGTGCAGTCCAGTATGGAGAGAAAATGGAGAACGTCTTTATTCGTGAACTGCTTTCTCTAGCAACTCATTAACTTAATTTCTGAAGTGCCTTTACAAAATGTTTAGTATTTTTATGTTTTCTCCATCACATCCACAAGTAAGGAAAAAAGTAAAAATGTCTGTCATCAGAAGGGTCTTCTTTTGGTCAGTGGAGGGCAGATATGTAAGAAAAATCTTCAGCATATTTTCAATTTAAGCTTTGCATTTCCAATAGTGACCACCTCTTTTGTGAATAAATGAGAATTAGATATGGTGAGAAGGGAACTTCATTGTAATCATACAATCATTAGAATATTTAGAGCAATCTCTTGAATTAAACCTGAGTATGTTTCACATATTTTCTGAATTTCTGTTTAATTAGAATTTTGTTATCTTGATTTTGTTTTTCAAGTCCTAGCTGTACTTTCAAGGTCTGAAATAGAAAAAGAATTCCTGACACTGCTTATTGACAGAATTTATAGTAGGAATGTTTTTTCTTGGATGCTTGTCTATGTTTTCTTGACTCTGATATCTTTTGTTTGAGTGCGCTCTATTTTTGGAGTATATTCTTTTCCTCTCTAGTATGGCTATTGTATTCCAGTCATAATTATTGACCTTCATCTGGTATCGTGCCTGTTGAAAAGAATGGAGGAGTATTTTGTTTTTATTATTTTAACTTCTGGAACTGATTATATTACCCTTCATCACTTTGGTTGCACTGGATACTTCATCTAAAAAGTTGCACAGGCCCAAAGGTGAAGTTTTTCAAGTGCTTTTAATGCTTATGTTGTCAGCAAAATGAGTTGAAAAAAGATACTCACGTATTTCACCTATAGTTGTTTTCTTTGTACAACGGAGATATATTTTGGTGCACTGCTCTGCTCAGATACTACGTAGTACTGTCTGGACTGTACTTGAAACAATAAATATAATTTCTAATGCAAAGAAGCATATTAGCAGAAACGTACTGCTGAGTTTTTCTGTAATAAAAATCATATATTAATTCAAAAACTGGCTCTATGTCAAAAATATGCCTCCTATTCCTGCTCTGTGGATAGTATCCTGAATGTACAATTTAAGGAAGACAGCTGCAAGAGGAAATTCCAGAAACACTTTTCTGCTGAACTGCTGTGAATCAGAATCTGTATGAAGGGTGCTTCGAGCTCCTCATGTATTCTGCTGTGAGGCTACATACGTTTGACATAAATTGTTGAACATTTGTTTTTGTATTTTTGAGAGCTGTACTCTCTCCTAGTATAGCTTGTCTGTAATAATATAACTTGGGTCTCTAGAAAACTAGTTTTAAAACTGAAGCTTGCAGAAAGAAAATATTGCATGTAGGATGTTAATCATTCTGTTGTTGTCTGTGTAACAGTAAACTTCTGTAGCTGGTTTGATTTCTAGCAAGACCTATGTTTAGTTTCTTACAGAACTACTGTTCTGCTACTTCAAAGTTGTAGGAGGTTTCTGCTGCACTGTTAAGGAGAATTCTGCCTTCACCTGTTATTTTGTGTTCTGTGAGGGTGTTGGAAGAGGAATATTGGTAACACAAGAGAAAATGTATTGAGTTCATGTTAGCTTCCTGTAAGACACAATTTAGTTCCATAAATTACATGGAAGTTTGATACTGATAACATCACACTGAATATGCTGAAGTATTATAATGGTAAGTTCATGTGTGGTAATGCCAATGTAAACTGAAGTTTGTTGCGATTTCCTATTTATTCCCTAGCAATCCAATAACAGTCATTTGTATCATAGAACTATCTACCAGAAATAAAGCTATTGGTTCTTAAGTATTAAGTGAGGGGTTTGAGAAATATTTTAATGACTTTTTGTCCAAGTCTTTTTAGAAATCCTGAGCAAAAAGCTAAGTAAGCACAGTGATTTAAAAAAAGTTTTCATTTCTTGTGCTTTTCTACATCATTGAATATTTGAAATATTAAGTGAATTTGGGAAATGTAATAAATCCTTTGGCTTAGATTTTCATTTTGAGAATTATATTAAAAATGCTGTTTGAAGCTGGTACAAGTGAATCAGTGAATTCTGTTTTCTCTACCCGTAGGTTTTGTAATTTTGGTTTTAGGGATGAATGATGCAGGTTATACTCTGACCACCAGAGGGAGGCTGTGTTCCATGAACAAGTTGCTCATGTTTCTGTAGTTAACTATTTCACTTGCTTTTGATCCTTTGTTTTTTAAGCAAATGTTGATTTGCTGGATTAAATATTTTCATATAATTAGAATTACACTTGGAAGACAAGTAGTACACTTAACCAGTCACCTCCTCTAACTGTAATTTTCTAAAAATGACATTTAGTCTAATCTCACTAAATTGGTTTTCTTAACAGTCACTACTAGAGAGAAAAATGGAGAGCAAGCCACATTGCCTGTCCGTTTCTCTACATGCATTACAGCTTTACCCAAGCATAAGATGACATTACAACCATGCCAAAGCAGTCTGACCCCCTGTTGTGCTGTGGAATTCTGAAAGCACACAGTGAATTCAGCTGTGGTTAAATTAACCTTCTTTTCCGTTGCCAGGCCATCTCAACCTATTCAATTTTCCAGTGCAATTTACTGAAATGCTACATGATTGTCAGCACAAAGGACAGGAGCAGTGGCTGGCGTAGGGCTAGAGAGAAGCAGCCTCTTTAAGATTATGTAACCACATATTCAGCATCTATTATAGCATGAGTTACGTTGCCCTGACTTCAGAGAGCCTAGAGAAATAGTTTAATTCAGTTAATTTAGTTCACTTTAGTTCCAGATGGCTAATGCTAAGATCAATCAATTTTGCCTCTCATCAGTTACTCTTAAGTCATGTTGTATGATGTAAAAATTACAAACTAAAAACTGTTGTAGTTTTTCATTAACATAACTGATTTGTACAACGTGAACAAAAAGCTGCTAGTCCAAATCCCTAACAATTGTATTGAAGATACACTGCTGTGGTAGGTTAGATTTTCTTCTAGTCCATGTGCCTATGTTAGTTACAGTTGCTATGAATGTGTGTAGAACTTTATTGGTCTGCGTAGAAACCTTGGCTCATCCACAGCTCAAAGAGAAGCATGCTCTAAAGTTGAAAGTAACTGACAGGTTTTGTCTTAAAAATATAATAATCTATGCCACCGAATACATATATACTGTATCATGTGATGAGTATAACCATCAGAAAAAAAAACTGGCTTTCCTTATTTCATTACAAGAGCCTTTTGCTACATTCCAGTTTTCATTTTAGGCCCCTTGACTAGACAAATGCTGACAAATGCAATTTAGTGAAAGTAAACAATTATCATTAAGGCCTAGTTTAACACCAGTTAGTTTTATGGGTTTGTACTTCCAATAGGTAACAGTTCTTAAGTACTAATAAGCTCTTGAGCATGATACCTTGTTAGTTATTCATTAGGGAATGTTGAACGCTGTGACCAGCAGAAGGGGCTGAAGAGGGTGTGAGGAGCATTGGGCTGGGCTGAGGCCTGGCTTTGGCATGGTGTACTGCAGTGCCTCTGAGGCTCTTCAGCTTGCTGTGTTTCAGATGGGGCCTCAAAATTTGGGACCAGCTGCATAGGAGGAGGAAAAATGGAAAAAAGTCTCAAGTTTGCTAAGAAAAATGCAAAAATGTGACTTGGCTCTATAATGAGGGTGTTTTCAGGAAAGTACAGAGAGGGCAGATACAAAGGGAATTCTTCTGTGATGGTGACAAACATTTAGGAAGCACTGGGATGAAGTAAAGCCACTACAGGAACTGAATTTCATCAAGAAATCCAACATAAATTTCTGTTTCAGTCTAGCACTTTGAGCCTTCACATTATCATTGTCTTGTCAGGCTTACCTTACATATTGGCACCTGTGCACAAAGTGGGAATTGCCTGGTCCAGGTGCTCCTTGGATCCTTCTTCACGAATGAGCACATTTTTCTCTTGTGTACCTGTGTAATGATGGAGAGAAAGAGAACAAGCCACAGGTACTGCTGATATGCGCTTGAAAGAACCATATAGCTCACTGATACATGGTAGTGGCATAGTATGGTGACAGCTCACTGTGGAAAAGTCTGAGTAATACAGAACCAAGTAACTGTGGAAGAACTGTTGGAAAATTGCCTTGACTGTGACTATTTGCAGAAAAATGCTGCGGATGATGAGGAGTAAAAATAGGCCTTTTTCATACAGAGAGAAGAGAAATACGGCCTTTTCTTATGTTCTAGAGACAAAAGCACATGAGGGATTGACTGACCCTGGTTTAATCACCATCTTTTTTCAATCGGAGATTGAGTATCACTGAGCTGTTCAGGAGTCAATAGCTCTTGTCCGACAGTAGCTAGGGCTGCTCGTCAGCTCTGTGACCCTGTGCAGGGTCTTAACGTTAAGGTGCTAGAGATGCTTGGTGCTTGATGCAGCAGTGTTCCAAGAATAACGTGATTTCTAGATATTTTTTATTATTTATTTTGCTTGCTGCTCACCTCTCATGAATTTGTGAAAAATTTTACCCTCAGAAGTGGTTGGTTTCGAGTTTGTTGGCCTGCAAATGGGGCCTTGTGAGGCTTTGTGAGTGCATTATGCTCAGTACTGTTACGGATGTCAGGATGACAAGAAGAGCTTATTTGTAAAACCCAAACCTCTGCTAACTGGTAGCCAACAAAATACTCTAAAAAACCCCAACAAATAGTTTTTAACATGATCTAGCATGTTAGAGTTACAATCAGAAGTTAGCAATGCTTAGCTTCCCCTGTGTCTTCAGCTTTGAGTGTATAGTCAGAAATATTTCAATAAGGAGACAAAATGCTGTGTCTAAACCTTTTAGTTGAGGGACCATCATTTAGAGACGAGCAGCAATTAACAGACCGGAAGAAAATCTATGTACATAATACTTTACCATACTTAATATAATCTTGGAAAAGAACAGGGCTATTTCTATTATGGAATATAGCTTAATGTACAATTTTTCTATGAATAATTCTGTATTGATCTAGCTGTTGAATTTTTGAGCCTTTCCAGTTTATAGCTGTTCTGGACAAGTTTCATATATCACATTTCAAGTCTAATTATGGGAAGACTGTTGTCTAATGGATTCAGCTGCATCCAATGTAAGAGATGCAGATGACATTCAGTAATTTTGACATTGTAAAAATAATGTACAAAATGATATTGCGGAGTACTTCAAATTGCAATGAGAGACTGTGTGAAAGCTGTCCAAAAATTTGTTCCAGGAAGTCACTGAGCTCATAAAAATAGCCGTAACTTTTTGAGGGTATACTTTGAAGCTGCAAACATTGGTCAACCTGAAAATAATAAGGGAAAACAGAGACCCGTTTAGTTTTTCAGTCCAGCTAGTAATGTTGATGTCTAAGGGAAAGATGGCAGATGCTCAGACCCATGGCATTGTCTGGCTATCAATTCTTGTCACTGGCCTCTACTTTCTTTCAGTTCAGACAGTGTTGGTTTAACCTTCATGTTCTTGTTTGGTCTTCAAATCCACTTCCACAATGTCCCATAAGCCTGGAACTTTCTCTTGCCCACAATATCCATTCTTCCTTCCCCTGTTCTTTCAAAACCTTCCTTGTAACCACTTCTTCAGAGAGCCACATGGATATTAATAGCATTACATAATCTACCCTTCCTATGCTCTCAGGATAACATTTCCCTTTGTTTGTTTCTTTCCCCTCCATCTCCTCAGTTTTCATTCTATTTTCATTATCTCTGATATTTATAAATCACCTTAGCCTGGAAAATGTCAAACTTCTCATGTTAAGTATTACAAAACTGAGGTTATCTGTAGTGCCAATAAGTGTGGCCAGTCTCTTAAGCCTGTGATATTTAACAATGATCTATGCCATGACAAAGCTGAGTGAGGTTATGTCTGATCACCATGGGAGCATGCACGGACACACACATGTGTGTTATGTGCTCAGAGTTTTCCTGAAGTTTGCAAAAATCTTTCATTGAGAGTAACTCCAGAACAGTTTTAATGTGAAATTCCTCATTTGATGGCAAAAGAGGACATGCATGGACAGCTTTTTAATTGCCATTATCTTTGTAATACTTGTGACCCATACCAGCTGCAACTGCAAGAACATTTTCACATGAAATAATGTCTACCTTTGAAGTTATTTAGAAATATCTGCCTCTTCGTACTCAGGATTTTTTTTTAATTGTGGCATGGCTGTGACTCATACTACAGTCAAAACCATGTTTTTAAGCATTCTGTCATCTAATATCTGAGTTCCTCTACATTTTTCTTCCCCCCCCTCAGAGACTATGAAGAAGATATTTCAAGAAAAGGGCATCTTGGCAGGAGAAGAAAGAGCTTTTAAACCTCATCTGACCTTCATGAAGTTGTCAAAATCAACACAGCTACGTAAGCAGGTGAGCTCACATTTCACATAGCTCAGTAGCAATCCAGAAAGTTTAATTTGGAGACGAACAAAGGAGTTGCTTATGCTATAGCATCATAGTTTTTACATCTTTGTAGCCAGCCGAAGAGGTAAGACTTTGAAATACTGATATATTAGAAGGAATAACTAGTACATCTACTATGTAAACAGTAGTCTTGTACTGTATTGTAGGTTAGTACTCCCGAATTTCACAGAATAAAATCATTTCTTTTCTGAAACTATGCAAAGCCAAAGGATGGAATTACTCTTTAAAATTACAGAATTAGTATTAAGGAGTATTTACATACTTATAAATGCTGTCACAATATTTATATGCTTGTTGTGTGGATATTGTTGTTTTGTTACTATTTGGGAGAAAGTAAGCAAATAAACAGTGGAATTTATATGTGGATTATGCATAACGTGCAGACTTGCAGTTCTCCTGATTGAATATGTTTTGGTGAATTCCACAGTAGTGATGAAACACACCGTTTATATTCTCTCTTGCAGGTATGTATTTCTTGCCCATTTATTAGCTTTTTTGATAAGAAAAAAAATAGACAAACACATAAAAGTAAGTTAGCATAACTATAATGAGAAATATACAGAAGTAATACTAGTATATCTAGGCTTTTACTTCACAGTAATTTAACAGTAATGTATTATTTAACATAAGACATATCTCCATAAACTCTCTTTGCTGACATTGCGTAAAATGTTTTATGTATCCTTTCAACATTGGCCTGGAAAGTAATTGTCAGAATAAATATTTTCTAAAAATAAGAATGAAAGTATATAGTATAAATATTTTCAGTTGATTTAGCAAACATGAAAGAGAAGCACTTCAAAAATTTCATTGGGAAAAACTACAGAAGTGCAGATTCTAATTAAGGAATATTGTGAAGTCAGTTGGAAGAATGGAATGAGTTTTGAGATGCATTTAGAAACTTCAAGGACATAATATACACTTGCTCTGAAACGAAATAAGGACTTGTCTGCAGGTTGCAGGTGGTACGTTATAGCTCATAAAATTGTGGGCTCAGAGAAGCTTTTGCTTGTATTAACAGCTGCTCTTTAAAACACTCACTTTAAAAATCCACAGCTTTTGTAGAGTATCAGGTGTTCAGTAATTTGTTTTGTTAAAACATCTCAGATAATTGAGGTGCTTTTTTTCCCATTCTGTTTTTTGGTTTTGTTTTGTTTTTAAACATTTATCTACCTTGCATGAACTATTGGCCAGGATACCTATTTTCTGTTTGCTGATATTCAGGGCTACTGACAGAACCAGGTCAATGTCATTTCAAATCATCTTCCTTAGTCCTCCATAATACTGGATAATGCATGTAGTATTCTAAAGATGTGCCGTTTAGAAAAATACTATGTATTAAAAATCTGTAAATTATTTCATCAGGAATTTTTCTCTGTCAATCCTCTGTCTGGCATAAGCATCAGTCTTTACTATCATTTTTAGTTTCATTGTGTCCATACATTTAGAAAGGCAATTTCCTGCATTTTCTGGGAACAATAAATAACGACATGAAACAGAGAAGTAGTAATTATTTTATAGTACATTTTAACATAATGTTTGATTGCATTTTCAGGTCATTCAACAGCATGAAACACAAGAAATGGGGAGTGGATGAAGATTGCACAAGAAAGCATATAAAAGAGCAAATAGAACAAAGTAGCTGGCTATAGTTCACAGCTACAGCTTCATAACAATATTAATATTCTTTAAAATGTGAGTTTCCTCATTTGAATCAATGCTTTAAACCACTCTCCTCATAATGACATCTAAATTCCACCAACATTTCCTTTTGGAAAACTAATTAAAAAAACCATCTTCTATTTTTGAGATGCATATATTCTGAAAAGATTTTAACTTTCCCAAGTTGTTAAGGGTATTTACAAAGAAAAGAGTTTGAGAATTCAAAATTAATAAAAATCTCAAGAAAACGGCTTTCCACTTTGAAGGCACAGCATTAAGCTAAAAATAGACAAAATGGTAAATGCAAAAACAACCAAAAACCCTTGAAAATACAGATTAGTAGAGGATAAAATTTCAGATAAAATGAGTGAGGAAAGAGCTGTCTGAGTACCCTCTCAGCTTCTCAGGTTAAAGAACCTCCTTAACTGCTCAGAAGTGAGAGGAACTGATTCTTCACGTTCAGTTTGACAATTCTAAAAGCAAATGTGCCAATGAAAACTTCCCCAGATTAAGAAGGCACAGTGTGCCTTTGGGTGTCCTTGAGGAAGGAGATGAAGGGAGATGATTTACTTGCACATGCCTCGTTGTTTCCACAGCTGGGTTCCTTCTCCCAGTATTCCATGGAATACTGGGTTAGTATCATTATCTTCCGTACGAAGAACTAAGGAAACACAGTGAAAGAAGCAATTGGAGTTTTGCACTTGAAAATAACGTTTCTATTCCTGCCTCCCTCACTACCCTGCTACATTGCTGTAGGTCAGTCACAACTCCTCTTTTTCATTCATCCAGATCGCTGTTTATTTCAGGGAGTGTTGTGAGGCTCACTTGATAAATGCTGCATAACATCTGGAGATCCTTCGATACGTAGTGCTGCCAGAACTCCATGTACAGTGAAATGGATTTCATAAGCAGATGACTGACAGCTAAATTGCTCAGAAGGCAGCTGTTTGATTAATAAGCCGTATATCCTTAGCCCAGACAGAGGTTGACAAGGAAGTATTCCAAAAGTATAATTTATGAATATTTAATATATGATACTCTTCTATATAGCGCATATTTAGAATGCTGTGTGTATAATTAGTAAAAGAGAATGTATTTGTGAGAAAAATCTGTCACAGCACTTGTAAGTGTAGTTCACACGGGGTTTACTGCTACCAACTTCAATGGTAATCTCACCAAGGTGTTAGATATTATTTTGCAGACAATATTATTATTACACTGAAAATAGCAGCAACTGCACAATTCAGTTATTAACTCTTGTATTTTTAATGTAATTATGTTGAACTTCTGTCACTGTCCTAGTTTCATTAGAGATAACAAAAGTTATTTATTTGGTAGTATCATAAATGTACTTCATAAAGGAGGAAATTCTGCACTGAATCAAAAACAAGGCAGTGTCTCTAATTTCAAATTTTTTGGTGGACACTCACATTCATCTTTTTGCTATCTTCAGTGAAACATACCAAACAAATACGATGTTCAGTAGTGATAATTGTGAAGGTAATTATTTTTTCTTCTCTCACGTTATGTGACTTTATTATTTTTGTCTTCTTGAAATCAAGTACAGCTGGAGAGGGATATAATATATCTGCTGATGTCTTTGATGAGCCACATTGTAAGCAGTTACAGCAAGTTTTGGCAGACAGGCAATCAGTTAGCTATCTGATGTCTTTTCTGTCTTACTTAGATAAGGAATCTCAGGCACTTCACCTATTGCAGGGAAGGTTATTACTTCTGCGGTACTTACATATCATGACTCCTCTTTATTCTTCTTGTTCATGAATATTTGTTGCATACTTGCTTATCAAGTGCTGTGTTCAGTAAAGATCCTTTGCGCTGATAGAAGTGAAAGGGAATCCTTCTGTGCTGGTATTATTCCTTTAAGTTTTACTGAGTACTTGAAAATAAACTATAAAATGTCGGTTTCTGTCTTACATCCCTAGTACAGTTTACCATTTCCTAGACTTGTAGTTTTGTTTTTATTTATACTTATACAGCATAGGTATGTACTCTTACCATATAGAACCTCAAGAGAAGAGAGTGATTCTCAATAAAACCAAAGTGCTTTCTCTGTAATCAGTCCCCACTGATTCTGACTTCCGGCATTCTTTTTATAAACAGCTCTTGGGATCTCTGCCATTTTGGCCAGAAATGCAGATTTAAGAAATGCCACAGAGCTCATTAAATCCCTCTATATTTCCATTAATCAGTGTCTACTTTAGTGGCTTGTTTTGTGACAGCTGTTACTGATCTGGGAGTCCAAGGCACATACTTATTTGTGATCTTTTGATGCTGATCCTAAAATGCCTGAAATGATCACTTTGACATAACATGAAACAATAAACACTTTGCTTTCACAGTCTCATGAGACCAGCAGAAATATTTTGTGATTTTTCTACAGTGTTTTTTCAGTCTGAGGATTTAAGAACAGGGGCTCAAAATGCACAAAATGCATGACCCAGCAGCTGGAAGAGGTTCTTGAATTCTCTCAATCTTCCTGCTCTCGTATCATACACCATATTACAGAGATGCATAACTTCTGTACTCATCTTAAACAAGAAGAAGAAAGGACATACACTGTAGACATTTTTTACAAGTGAAATGTAGTGTGAAATGTAGTCTTAGTCATTATTGTTAAAATTACGACACCACCCTACTGAGCATGGCAGATACCATGTAATCCATGCTTTTACACATAGCATAGGTCTGCTACAGAATTGAGGCAGCAGAAGGCAGCACCTCTTTACGCATGAACTCTCCTAAGTCCACATGGGGATCATCAAGGTCTAGGCAAAGAAACTTTTCAACAACAGACTTGCATTTTTCCATCTGGTCTCCTTTTGAAGGATGATCAATACGTTTGATAGCTTTTCCATTGCGAATCAGTTCTGATACTTCCACTCCTCTTTCAATAATTTTGACTGGCATTCCAGCTAGTGCAGCGATGTTGGCAGCATGACTAACAGTGGACATGCCTTGCTTGATCTGATAGAAAAATACCAACTCATCTCCATCTTGGTGGGTCTCCATGGTCAGGTATTCCAGAAGAGGTGTGTCAGGCAGGAGTTCTAGGTGCATTAAGCTGTGAAAGTTAGTGGAGACAAAGACCTGTGGACACTGGGTTCCTTGACTGACCCAATACCTCAGCACAGCAGCCAGAAGGGCCAGACCATCCAGTGTGTTGGTCCCCTTACCAAACTCATCGATAAGAACCACAGACCTCTCTGTAGCGTTGTTTACTGCCTTGGCAACCTGGTTAAGATCAATCATGAAAGTGGAGAGCCCTACAGAAACTGATTCCCTAGTGTGGATTCTTGTGTAAATCCCGTCAATTGCTCCAATCTCTGCTTCTGCCGCAGGCACATAACTGCCGATCAGAGCCATAAATATTATAAGACCTACTTGCTTTAAGTAGACGCTCTTTCCAGATGAGTTGGGCCCTGTGATTATCTTTATTCGTCTGGTAGCATCACCACTGTTCACGGGATTGGCCACAAATGTCTTTGCACATAGTTCCATCAGTGGATGTCTTCCATCCTTGATGTGGAAGCCATGGCGCTGAGTAAAGCGAGGCCGGCAGTAGGAGTTCTCCCGGGCCATCACTGCCAAAGCCAACAGCACATCAAGGTGTGCAGTATACTCGATCACGCTGTTAAGCACATCAGACTTCTCCAAGATCTTTGTCTGCAGCTGGTGCATAATAAGTGTTTCCTGGTCTCTTATCTCACAGTGCAAGTCACCTAGCAGGCTGTCCAGCTCCTTAGTTCTAGCACTTCTGTAGTGCAGTTTATCCTCTGACAAGAACATGAAGTCCAAGCCTTCAATTTCAAAGTCACTCTTATCCACCATAGTTGGTAGCCGTGGAATGGAGAGAAGGAACCCAATCAAAGGTATGTAGATCACACAACAGGAAGGAATATGGCTGTCCAAGGTTTCTAGTTCTTTCTGTGCCACTTCTGTAAGGAAGTCTGACAGTCCCATTAGCCTTCGTTTCTTTTCATCAATGGTGGGATCCACGTTGGGTCTAACAGTGAAGCGGTTCTGAGAGATGCTGCCTTCAAAGTCCACCACTTTGCTGATTAGACTAGCAATGTAGTGCAGATCATCAGTGAAGACACGTGAAATTGTCTGAAAGAGTTCAATACTATGGGGCAGAGAGCGACATGTGTCTCTAAGGCACACTGCGCTGTACACTGTTTTATAGAGTGCTTGCCAGTCACTAACTTTTGTGTGGGAAAGAGTCATTCTTTTTAGAATAAGAGGCACATTTTTTATATTCCTGAGGCAGTCTTGAAGGGTGAGCACCGTTTCATGGTTCTGAGCCATCAAGAAGAAGTGGATAACATCCAGCCGT
Organism: Penelope pileata; assembly: GCA_013396635.1. Lineage (NCBI taxonomy): Eukaryota > Metazoa > Chordata > Aves > Galliformes > Cracidae > Penelope > Penelope pileata. The sequence continues at coordinate 1,304,257 of WBMW01005029.1, forward strand.
TTGTTCAGCTCTGTCAAGTTCCGAGTAGGTCGTGTAAGCCACAGCCTCAACAGTTTTGCTCCCCGTTTGCACCTGCAGCGGTTTAAAATCCCATATAAACTAAATCCTTCTTTTAATCCACTAGAGAGCTTGTACACAGAAGGATGGATATCACTTTTAAATATCTGTAGGACACAGTAAGTGTCTTGGTCCATATTCACAGTTTCTGACAGCACAAACTTTTTAAAGGCCAAAATAGGAACTGCAATACTGCTTTCTTCTAGCTCAACTCCTATCCTTTTCCTGTCCAGGTACTTAAGGAGTCCTCCTAGGGCTCTTACCATGAGTGGGCTCTCGAAAGGGATGACTGACGACAAGTAAAGTATTTTCTCTGTTGCAGTCATATGGGATGGGATAAATGGAAATTGCCTAGATAGGATTCGTTGCTTGCTGACTTCTAGGCCAAAATCTGTATTAGGAAACAGGACAATTTCTGGTTTTCCTGTATCTTTATCACTATCACTATCTGCTAGGTTGGTCAGGAAATCAGCAATATTCTGGTCCTGTTTTGCACTTGTCACTATGCATTTAGGATGAACTTCCCCAATCACTTTTTGCAGTAGCTCAAGGCCTTCATTATCAGGTGTGTCAGGCATGAAGTAAACTGAGCAATCTTCTGTATCATAGTAAGTAACTGCAAACTGCCCGGTATACCACAAAACAGACACATGTGTCTCAGAACACTCTTGCTCCTCTTGTTCAGAAACAAGCAGTGGTGGCAAGGGACAACTCGTGGCTGATGTAGCAGTCATTCTGTCAGAGAACAAAGTTTTCATTCACAACTCATCCAAAAAGTCCTGAGAATTAACTTTATTTGACAACAAGAAGTTAACACTCATTCTCCCAACCCTGGAGAAACTAAGAGGCTACCAGAAATTAAAGACAGATGTTACCAGTTCAAGTGAAAAGATGTAGCCAATAACTACAGATGCATCTTGCTTCCAAGGAAGCTGCAACTGAGCCACAACCAGCAATAGCAGAATTATTTTTTTAGTTTTTCTTCATATTTTTTTAGTATGTACTGTCACACCCTTCAAACCCTTCACAATGCTCTTTGAACCCTTCTGCTGCTGACTTGGTGTTAGAATCCATAGCATAAAAAAAGTCTAAACTACCTTTACATACTGAACTTGGAAGCTCAAACAGAATAAGACCTGTCTATCTTTAGGTTGTGTAGATTGGGATTAATCTACCTGCTATGTAATTCCAGCAGGTACCTAACATCCCACTGGATACCCTGTTTCCATAGTGGACTATAGAAACAACACTATAGAAGGTAAAAACTTCGGTGTGCCATCTGCTGATGGTTAAGTGACTGGGCCATCTCACCTTTGGAGGCCAGCAGAGCCGGGACTGCTTAGCTTGGAGAAGGCTCAAGGAAGGATCATATCACAGCGTATAAATACCTAACAGGGGGAGTGCCGAAGACAGAGCCAGACCCTGGTACTCGCTGAACAGGCATTTGACACAAATTTAAGTACAGGAAATTCCACTTAAATGTAAAGCAGAAACCCCTTTCACTGTAATGGTGATTGAACACTGGAACAAGGTGTCCAAAGAGGCAGTGGGGTCTCCAGCTTTGGAGATACTCAAACCCTGACTGGGCACGGCACAGCGCAACCTGCTGCAAACTGCTGCTTTGAGCCGGGGGGAGCTGGGGGATTGCCAAAGGTCCTTCCAACCTCAGCAACTCTGATTGGCATCCAGCATTCCAGGGAAGGAGCTGTGCAGCCTTACCATGTGTATGCCCAAATACCCATGAGTACAGTAGCGTACACACACACGTGTATGTGTACACAAACTGTTCCTCAGAGGTGCAGGAGGCCCACGTGCACTGAGCACAGTGTCTTGCAAAGATGCAGCCACATGGACTGGTCAGCTGCTCCTACCTGGCTATTTATGCACCACTGCCTTCTCACAGTGCTGCGTGGGGCAGGCAGTTTCCCCTACAGAGGCCGCAGTCACTGTCAGCTCCCCACCACCAGCCCCTCTCCTTGCCCTCGACTCACCCTCCTGAGTTTCCCTCAGCTGCTGCGGCTGTGGGAAGGCCAAGACTTTCCTCTCCCGCCCCGCTCTTCCTTCCGTTCCCCGGGCCGCAGCCCGCTGCCCGCCCCCCCCGGCAGCGCCGCCGGTGGCCGCCGCGGGGCAGCCCGGCCCTCAGCGGCCCTCCCGCG